>CAJNDV010000415.1:0-10336 GCA_905221635.1 Symbiodinium sp. CCMP2456
CTTGCATTCTGCTGCCTTGGCGTCCGGAGACAGCCACCACCTTACTGAATTGAGATGCTGGGCTCAGGATTCCGGGATCCTAAATCCCAACCCTAAACCCTAAACCCCTAAACCCTAAACCCTAAAACCCCTAAAACCTAAACCCTAAACCCCTAAACCCTAAACCCTAAAACCCCTAAACCAGCAAACCCTAAAACCCCTAAAACCCCAAAACCCCCCAACACTTAAAAACGAGCTCGGGGATGCTGGGAGGATGTCAGGGAGCTACTCTTGGCTCTGCCCCCGGCAGAGGCGGGGAGCAGAGGGTTTTGTAGGGGCCGCTTTCTTTTGGGTCTTAGGGGGTTTTAGGGTTTTTAGGGTTTTCGGGTTTTGGGTTTTTTTTGGGTTTTAGGGTTTACAGTAGGGGTTTTAGGGGTTCAGGGTTTGGGGGGTTTAGGGGTTTAGGGTTTAGGGGTTTAGGGGCGTGTTTTGAATTGCTCGCGGGTTTTAGGGGAGTTTCCAGGAGCTCCGACATGGCTTGGTTGGGGTTTTAAAAGCGGCTTAGGGTTTAGGGTCTAGGGTTTAGGGTTTAGGGTTTAGGGTACGATGTTTATGTCAGTCACGATGTCTACGATATTCTCATGCATGACGTCCAGCACACACATCAGATGATTCATGACAAGTTCGCAAAGGTCATGTGTGTTCAGCATAGTTTCGGATCCCGTTGATCGGCGGATGCGAAAGCTGGCTCCGCAGTAAAGCTGCTAGGGCTGCTTGCTCCAACTCCGGGCGAAGTGGAAAGCCTGTTGCAAAAAGGGTTTAGGGTTTAGGGTTTGCGTGTAGAAGGGCCTCAGCAGGGCTTTAAAGCGGGTCGTGGCTGTTTCTATATACTGTTAGGGTGTGGATTCAGTATTTCAGATGGTCGGATCATAGAGTTTTCAGGGATTTAGTAGTTTAAGTTACTACTATTAGAAAACCATGTTAGGGCCCCGGTCGTGGGCTTGGTTTCGGAAACCCGAGCCTGAGGAAATTGAGAAATCTCGTAAACATCCCAAGCCAAGCACCTCCCCAGCCACATGGCCTTAACCTCGAACTAGAATCCACCACAATACCCTAAGCCCTAAACCGTAAATCGCTGTGAGAGCGTAAACCGTAAACCCAAAACCCTAAACCCTAAACCCGAAACCCGAAACCCGAACCAGCCACAATAATTTAGAAGTGCTGAGCCCCAAGATCGTCTGGGTTTTGCAAGGACTCCTCAATAAGGCACGCCCATCATCAACCCTAAAAATCTTAAAGCCCTAAACTCTGAAGGCCCCAACCCGTAAACCCTACATCCCCCAAGCCCTATACTCTAAAGCCCGAATGCTCTCGAAACTTAAACTTGGCCCCAGGGTCAGAAGGTGGCCGAGGCGCTTCAGGCCGACCGCATGAATGGGCTTAGAGCCTAGGGTTTCGGATCTAGGCTTTAGGGTTTAGGGGTTTAGAGTTTAGGGGTGTAGTTTGTGTAGTTGCAAGCTGATTGAAAAGGGGTTTAGGGGTTTAGGGTTTAGGGGTGTAGTTGCAAGCTGATTTTCAAGGGGGTTTAGGAGTTTAGGGTGTAGGGGTTGAAGGGATTCAGGGCTCAGTCCATTGCAGTCCCTGCTCAAAAAAAGGGTGTAGGGGTTTAGGGTTCAGGGTGTAGAACTTGGAGGCACCTCAGACAGACCTCGTTCAATAAAGGGTTTAGGGTTTTGGATCTACTTTGGGACAGGACTTGGGCCCTGAATCCTGGAACCCTTACAGAGATCCTTATAGTATCGGTTATAAGGTTTCGGATCTAGGGGTTTAGGGCTTAAGGTTTAGGGGTTTGGGGTTTAGGGCTTATAGTTGTTCGGAGCCGGAGCCCTTTCTGGGAACTCCCATCGGCACCCACCAGGAGCAGCTGCGCTTGTAGCAGCCCTTATCCCGACTGCCAAAACAGGAGCCCCCCAAAGGAACCCTTAAAGGAACTCGGAGCCCTAATCCCTGAACCCTCCACGGAACGCTTGAAGGAACTCTCCCTACACTTTGTTGCTAAGGCTGTAGACAAACCTCGGAATCCGTGCATCACACGCAAGTCTCAAACCAAGGGAACCTGACTATATGTACTGAAGACGCTCGTCTCTGTGATGCACCCCTGTGGGGTCTAACATCCGCACATCAGGCTCCTCTTTGAGTCATATGTGTAGTTCTCTACAGTAGGGTCCCTTTTTGGGTCCCAATACAGTGCGGCACCCTTATAAAAGGGGCCCCAAAAGGGATCCGAATTTAGAGAACTACCCATGTGGTTACCGTGAAGAAATACCGCCTTTCTGCTCGTAACCATCCTCGACCCAGT
This sequence comes from Symbiodinium sp. CCMP2456, assembly GCA_905221635.1. Taxonomy (NCBI): domain Eukaryota; class Dinophyceae; order Suessiales; family Symbiodiniaceae; genus Symbiodinium; species Symbiodinium sp. CCMP2456. Next base: position 2,339 of record CAJNDV010000415.1, read on the forward strand.
AAGTTCCAAAAAGGCTCAGCAGCAAGAACCTCGAGAGTGAGCGCCGGAGGGTTCCAAGGAACCCTTAAGGGTTTAGGGTTTAGGGTTTAGGGTTTAGGGTTTAGGGTTTTGCAGCCCTAATCCCAAAACCTACACTAAAGGAACTTAAAACCCTAATCCCCAAACCTTCAAAGGAACCTTTAAGGGAACTTAAAACCCTAATCCCTAAACCTTCAGAGGAACCCTTAAAGGAACTTTAAAACCTTCATAGCCTTAGGAGGAACCCTCGAAGGAACTTTCGAACCCTAATCCCCAAACCTGCAGAGGAACCCTTAAGGGAACTTAAAACCCCAATCCCTAAACCTTCAGAGGAACCCTCAAAGGAACTTAAAACCCTAATCCCTAAACCTTCAGAGGAACCCTCAAAGGAATTTTAAAACCCTAATCCCCAAGCCTGCAGAGGAACCCTCAAAGGAACTCTGACACGGAGGAAGCCTCCGAAGCCCTTGCAAGGCCAGCTCGGCTGATCCCAAGGCTGCCGGCGACGAGGAGCTCGGCTAAGCTAGGCTTGGGGTTCATGGGTTTGTGTTTAGGGTATGAGGTTCAGGTTTTGGGGTTCAGGGTTTATGTTTAGGGGCGAGCTTCAATCAAGCTTGTGTAAAAAGTGTATAGGGTTCAGGGTTTTGGGGTTCAGGGCTTAGCCTTAGTGCATTGCAGTCCCTGCTCAAAGCAGGGCTTAGCCTAATTCAAGCCTCGGTTGGGTTTTCCTTACGAACTAGTGTTTGTGGTACTAGATGCACAAGAGCAACACTGAGAAAACGACACAAATGCGAGTACTCCGTGCATACACCATGCTCCCCGCAAAGGTTTTGAGCCGGAAGCCCAGAACCAAAGCGCTGAAATCCCAGAGCAACCTAGCCAAGCTCCCGCGGCTCCAAGCAAAACGCGGAAGTCTGCAGAACCCCCAACATGTGGGTAGTTCTCTAAATTAGGGTCCCCAAATATAGTACGGCACCCTTATAAAAAAGGACCCCCAAAAGGGACCCTAGGTTAGAAAGCTACCCATGTCGCGGCCACTCGGAGGAGATTCCGGCGTCCTGGGGATGGCCCAAAGAGCCCTACGACCCAGAGGAGTGGAATCGGGGGTTTACTAAAACCCGACTAAACCGTAAACCCGTAAACCTTAAACCCTAAACCCTAAACCCGCAAACCCTAAACCCTAAACCCGTAAACCTTAAACCCTAAACCTAACCCCATAAACCTTAAACCCTAAACCCTAACCCCATTCTAAAGAATGGGGGCCTCGGGGCCCAGGCCTGGGAGGTTTCCAAAGAGCTAAAGGGTTTAGGGTTTAGGGTTTAGGGTTTAGGGTTTAGGGTTTAGGGCCTGAGGCTAATGGGGTCTGTTGGAGTGTTGCAAGATGGAGGTCCTGATATTCAGTAGAGCTATACCCTCATAATGTCATAGTTTCTTCGTGAAGTAATGTCATAGTTTCTTTTTGAAGTAACGTCATAGTTTCTTCTTGAAGTAATGTCATTTTTTATACTTGAAGTAATGTCATAGTTTCTTCTTGAAGTATAGTTTCTTCTTGAAGTAATGTCATAGTTTCCTCTTTAAGAGTGTTACTTTAAAGGGCCGGGCCCTTGGGTTGAGGAATTCTTCAGGAGGCATCTGGTCCTCAAGACCAAACCCAAGCGCCAGAAACCCGTAAGCACCCTGGAAGAGAGGAAGGGGAGAAGTGGTAACACCGAAAGGCCCAAACCCTATACCGCCTCCACCCTAACAGAAGGCAGTATGGATAGTCATGCAGTCGGAAAAAGGTGTCGAACAAAAACAATCTTCTGTCGTTGTAGGCGCTCCGCCTCTATGTTCTGGAGGCCACCAAGCCTACACAGCAGGTGCGTGGTCCGGGGGTCCAGTGCTACCGGGGCTTTAGGACTTGATTCCGGTTTCGGGTCAGCGAGAGGATGGGAGAGTGAGGCAAGGCAGACCTCGGGAGGTATGTGATGTGGTTAAGGTTGCACTACATTTTCGGGTCTCCAGCGTGTTTTGTGCCCCCCTTCACGGGAGCATGCGCCACGCGTTTTACCCGCTTTGCTTTCGGGCCTTATCCATTTCACGAAGTGTTTTGAACTGGGGATCCACACCCTGCTCTTTTCATGGATCCCTACTGACCTACTGCTTTCACGCCTTCCCTCCCCAATCGCAAACCAAAATCACGATGAGCTTGAGTTCCAGCCCTGGGCCCTAGACATGAAGCTTCGGGGTTTGTGGTTTAGATTCACCTTTACAAGGAACCCTTTCAAGGAAACCTGTTCTAATCTACCAAGGCCGCTAAACCCTAAACCATAAGTGAAAAGAGATTTTGCAGGAATCCTGGGACGAAGCACTGGCTGCCCGTTCCATCGATGGGAAAAAGGAGGACTTGCGGTCAAGGGTTCAGGGACATTTAGGTGAGCTGTCCCTGCTAGGTTCTCAATAGTTTTGGAAGAATCAGAGTCGCACTATGACTTTAAGAAGAAGAAGAAGAAAATAAGCATAAGAGGTAGAGAGCACCACACTCGTTTTGGTTGTGTTTTTGCGGGTGGGTCCTTCATGTTTTGTGCAGGGTCTGCTTGTGTTGTCAAGGAGCACTAGTCGCAGTTATTGAGGTTCTTGCTGTAAACTCAAGGTGGTCCGAAACCCAAACCCTAAGCCTAAACCCTACAAGCCCTTTTCCCTAAACCCCTTGACAGCTGCGTGCGAGAGTGAGAGTCGAAAAATCCCGTTAGAGCCCACTTCTTTCCGTTGTCTCCGGGCCGGGGCTTAGCAACTGCAGGATTTCGTCGAGGAGAAGGCGTTTGCAAACCTGCTCCTCAACAAGGAGACTGGGGAGGGGGGAACCTTGTGGCTTCCGAGCTTTCCGGGCTTCATAATTATACGATGGGGTGGGATTAGGGTTTAGGCTTGAGGCTTTAGGGTACAGGCTCGGAATCATGAGTAATAGTAGGTACCTGTATGAACGGATACTGCGGGGGGGGACCAGGGCTTGAGCACCAACGAAGCGCGACCAAGCCTCCTAGAGATTCTTGAGTCGGCCCCCGCAAGGAATGTGCATGTCGCGTCTTTTCGCAGGACGTTTCATCTAAGATGCACGCAAATTCCGAGAACCCTTCACCCTAAACCGCCCGCAGCAACGTCAGGAGGGGACCGGTGAAGCGAAGAAGGATCGCGGCATCGACCCTCATGCCTATGAGAAGGGCAAGTGGTACCGCTTCTTGAACTACAAGGGCGACTGCTACGTGCACCTGGACAGAATTTTTCTTGGTGTTCCTCGAAAGGTGTAGCTGGGCTTTCGGCGGCAGGGTCTTGTTGTGCGGCTGTCACACAGCTGTCCGCCAGAACAACACTATGAGCTAACTCAAGTTTCTTGGTCGGGGTCGAGTGTGGATGATGTGCATGTTTGCTCGCGGCAAGGTTGCACCGCCACATGATTTTCTTGCCTTCAGAGCGTCTGTTTTTGGGACTCAGGGTGCAGTGTTAGTGTTGGATCCTTACGCCTACACGATAACTCCCTTGACCCCCTTAAGGCCAAGTTGAGACGAGGTACGTGCACAACCACACGCGCGACATCACTGCCACGAGGCCAGAGAACTTCGCCGAGCTGACTGAGGAGGCGAAAGTTGAGCAGTTTGGAATTTAAGGTTCACTTCAGGTGTGGTCGTTTTGGGATGCTGTTAGACTGTTCCTGATCATGCCATTGGATTGGATTTTTGGATACAGAAGTCTAACCTGTGAGCAGAAAGGCCACTGCTCGGGCCCGTCTTGGAAGGATGCCGTTTCATCGAACCTCAGATCTTAAATTAAGCCCGTGAGCATTCAGTGTCAAATGTGGCCAAACAACTCTGCGACTCCCATCCTGTGCGAGTTGAAAACTTAGTGCCAGCTCCTCACCTCCTTGGAAGGAGAAGGCCTTGATCAAGAAGCTGGGCACCTATATCAAGGAGGCGAGGTCCAATTCTGCATCTTATGGTACTAAAAACCGTACCTATGATGAAGGAGCCCTACTGACTAGTGTTACCAATTATTCGGACCCATGTGTAGCCGGGGTTTAGGGCAAAGGTAGCGCTGACACTGCAGAGGCCTGAGTTGCCGCTCCCGGCCCATCGGGGACGTGGACTTGCAAGGGCCATTTCGGAGATTCTCCCAGCCCTCGAACTACCGCAGAGGAGCCGCCCCCAAGCCCTCATACCCAGCAGACCAGAAGAACCTCCAAAATCATAAATCAAAAGGTAATAGACATTACTAGTCAATAGGATTCCTGAAAGTTCTTATTGATATACTACAATACTACAATGTGCCCCGAAATCCTGTTCCAATTCTCAAGGCCGCACAGCACGCGAAACTTGAGGCCACGGCCTCACATCCTAAGGCCCCGGCAGCCCAAGCCAAAATCTGTGTTTGGAGGTCCCGGTGGAGATCGAGCGGGTCTACACCAAAGAGAAGGCGGCTGAAGTATCATATCTTTGTCTAAACACTTCATATAAGTATATCATTCTACATATATGTATTATATACACACTATATCTTTATATAGCTCCAACGCTTCGGTTGAGGGTTCAGGATCTACGGCGCTTCTTGTCTGTTCCGAGGCTGATAATATGAGGGGCCACAGCTCTGTGGACGCACCATTGTCAAATGAGAGGGAGGAGCAGCAGCCGCCATAGCCAGCATCGTTATCGTTGTCGTCGTCGTTTGGACCATCGCTTCGACTTTCTCTGTCAGGCTTTTTCAAGGCTCTGCAAGATAAGACTGCACACGTTTTTCTTGCTGTCTTCCCAAATGCTCATCTCAATTGCTCCTTGCTGACATGCGTAGTAGCAGTATGTAGCAACCGTGCAAAGCCAACGCAAAAGAAAGCACTGAGCAAGGACAAACAAGAGCGCAAAGAACATGTCGCGGTGATACTATAACAGCCGGAGCAGTATCAGCAACCAGTGTAACATGAACGTCCAGGTCCATGCCGGCATCACGTGTTGCAATAGCGTCGGCTAAAGTTCCGCAGAATGAAGATACTACAACTCTACCGCAATACTACTATACTACAAGCCCTTTTTATATAGCGCATCGAAGGCCACTCTACAAAGAAGAACCCCCTGCTCCATGTGGTCCCTGCCAGGCTATCCCGATCCTCTATGGCTCGCAGACGAGCTGCGAGGCTGGCTCATGGGCACTGGGATTCTCCGGGCTTTCAAGGGTCCAGCAGCTAGATTGGATTAGGGTTTAGGGTTTAGGGTTTAGGGTTTAGGGTCTGGGTTGCAGAGTTTGGGGTTAAGGGAAGCCGCAATTCCGAACACACCCTGGTTCGTACACCCTGAAACCCAGAACCCTGAAGCCCAGTTCATCAATCCTAAACCCTGGTCCGATCAACTCGCAACTAGAAAGCTATAGTTCGTAAACTTCAGAGCTTTTCTAGTGGGACTCCTGGGAGCCTTACCGTTTGATGCTTTAGCTTTATGTACTACGCTACATCGGACTACAGGCGGATGTTATTAGTACTTGCTCAGACCTACTGTCGGATATCCCTGTGCATGTAACAATATTGGTGGCAATGGCAAGAGCCATACATCGTCGTGCTTGTATTTTCAACCGTGGGACGAGGAGGCCAAGAGTGATTCGGCAGAGTGGCCTAAATGTCATCTGAAAGGAAGACAGAGTCATGGCAGCATGCTGCAGCAGTCACGATGCTTGAGCATCAAAACAGCTCGTTGTCCGTAGCGGCCTGGCAGCTTTGGCAGAGCGAGAGAGAACCCTAAACCCTAAACCCTAAACCCCTAAACCTTAAACCCTAAACCCTAAACCCTAAACTACAAGTGCAGAGGTTAGGTTGCGAGCCATTTTCAGGCGATGAAGACCTTCTTTTACTACAACAAGAACAGCACTCTACTTGACGCCACGAAGCTCAAGCGTCTCGGTTTAAGGTTTAGGGTTTGGGGTTCCCTAAACCCTAAACCCTAAACCCTAAACCCTAAACCCTAAACCCTAAACCCTAAACCCTAAACCCTGAACGCTAAACTCTTTGCCGTGGGTTTCACGTTTTCATCTTGCCGACCTGCAGCCGCGCGGTCACCATTGGGTCCAATCATTGGGCTCCCTAAACCTTACCTTGAACTACCGAAACCTACTTTTTTGTAGGGTCCCTATAAATTCTATATTAGGGTTTATAATAAGGACCTACAAAAAAGTAGGTTGTGGTAGTTCAATGTAAACCCTGATTGGGGCATGGAGAGTTGAGGCTACAGGCCTTACAGGGCGCCTTTTTCGGGCCGGAGCTGTGTCGTTCAGGGGTTCAGGGCACGGAGTCCCACGAAGCCCGAACTGGAGGTTCGGGAGTCGTTTCAAGCAAAGGGGCCAGGGTCTTGTCTTCAGTATTTTAGGAAGGACCGGTGCAAAAGGGTTTGAAGCTTTTACGCCAACGTACTCGTAAATCGTACTTGCACCCTAAACCCTAAACCCTAATCCCTAAACCCTAAACCCTAAACCCTAAACCCTAATCCCTAAACCCTAAACCCTTAACCCTAAGCCGAAGGAGGGCCTTGAAGCCAGGGCCTGCCCCGAGATTCTCGGCCCGTAGATGCTAACCCCCTCCCCCAAGAGCTATGCTGCTGAGGCGGGTGAACGCCGGTGCCCTGGAAGAATGTCGCCGGGCGATGGTTTGGTCCATGAAGCTCCCTGGTGTAATATAGGGCCTAAATGATTACCGATACTAGTTAGTTTGGGGTTCCCCATTATATTTACAGTATAATGGGCCCCAAAACCCAATTCTAATTATCAAATTACTACAAGTTTGTACAAAAGGGTTTTGGGGGAGACTATATAGGGACTCTGAAGGGATGTTGTTGCTATAGTATGTGTTAAGACCTCTTTTGTTGTAGGTTCAACGCAAGAGCACCAAGAAGCAGGAATGCCATTCCTGTGCTATCCATGCAAAGCTTTGGGACCAGTCTGCAAAGAAAGCATTTGGGCGACTGCATGACTCCGAAACTTTTGTCGGCAAGATCTGGGCTCGGTGTCAATGCAGGGGTCGCGTAGACAACGACGAAGTTGTGTTGAGACCATTTTGTGCAGAACAGTCACCGGAATGTGCATCTGACTTGCGAGCTTTGAAAATCGCAGCGTCTTGGGATACTTTGTCATGAATATCCAGCTATAACCGGCAGAGCTCATCTTCTTGCTCCGACCGATGTGAAAGGAGCTGGCCAAGCGGCAAAGCCGCATGACACGGTACTTTCCTTGGGCGTCCGTCTCCGGCAAAATCTCATGGTCCCGGTTCCTGAATCATCCGCCATCGGGAGGAAGATATGGACATTTAGCTTCACCGCAAGCTGCTTTTTTTCCATGTATGTGTGTGCTAGTGCTGTTCCGCCTGGGTCTGCAAGCGAGGCTTGGCACCACGCTGTGCATCTACTGCGGTGATATCCTGCCAGACTTTCAGGAGAAGATCTGCATCTCCAAGCACCTCGATGAAATCTTGTCGTGAATGGACCAGAACATCTATCTTGTAAGAGGCCCCTTTCCGAATAACAAGAAGCAGTGGGGCGCTCTACTATACCCCTAACCCCTAAACCCTACACCCCTAAACCCTAAACCTCTACCCCTAAACTCCTAAACCCCTAAACCCTAAACCTTTGAACCCCCAACCCCCAAACCCAAATCCCCGGAACGGGCCATCTTCGGGCTTCATGTTAATATAGGGGCCTTAATGCCTTAATAATTATAGTTACTACACTTATGATAAGGAACCCCCAGAGCCCTATTCTAACTATTAAGGCCCCTACCTTAGTCAGGGATTCAGGAGGGGCCCTGGGTCGGGCCTCCGAGTCTTTGAAGGCTTCCGTGCAGCTGCCCCAAGGAGCCTGAGTTAGGATAGGCCTTGCCCAGTTTGGGGTATTACATCACCGTGAACATATATAGCCATATAATTCACAACTAGTAGCCCATTATCCTTAAAATACTCTATCTCATCCTATTTATCAGGTG
>CAJNDV010000416.1:4184-17477 GCA_905221635.1 Symbiodinium sp. CCMP2456
CTTGAAGGATCATGGGACTCAGTAAGTATGGGGTGATGAGTAGTTATCAGTATAGCTACCCTGATAATAACCTTATAGTTACTACATTTGGGTGGCCTGAGAGTCCGAGGGCCCTTGGTTAAGGAAGAAAGATACCTCAAAAACAAACAGGGCTCCTTATATTCCTTAATCAAGGGATGTATATACCTGCAAATCTAAAGACCAGCTAGATTCATGATTCAAGGTCTACCGGGCTCTGTGGATAGTGCTATCGGTAGCGTCTGGGCTTTCAGGGTCCATTTCGGGCTTGTGCTTGGGGCATTAGGAGTTTGGTTCCAAGGCTTCCTGAATGGCTCTAGGCTTGACCTAAAACCTGAACCCTACACCCTACACCCTGCACCCTAAACCCTAAATCCTACACCCTACACCCTAAACGCCCTACGCCCTAAACCCCACACCCTACACCCGGCCCTAAACCCTAAATTCGTCGGGGCTTGGCGTATTTTTTGTAGTCCGGGCGGACAAGACGCAGACTTGAATCCGAGCTCTCGGGTCTCAAAAACCTGGGTTCTTCTTGAGGGATTTAGGGTTTAGGGTTTATTCGTAAAGGTAAGCCACCATAATAGGGTTTAGGATTTTAGGGTTTGGTTCTTCTTAAGGGATTTAATTAGTAAATGTAAGTTACCATAGTAGGGTTTAGGGTTTTAGGGTTTGATAGGGATCTATAGTAAATGACACCGTTTCTTTATTCTGGAAACTTATATATTGAATTCCCCTCACAAGAACCCAGATAAGGGGTGGGGTTCTCCAGTGGATGGGTCCAGCAGATCAACAACCCCCTCCACCTACCCCTCCTCACAGAATGTGGTATGGTTTGCCATGGTTGTGCGATAAGTTCTGGGATCCAGAAGCCTGAACAACACACTGGCAATACCATTCCCTTAGAGCCTTAGAGTTGACGATTATCTTGGGGTTAAAAAATAGGGCTGAAGGTGCTGGAAGTGTGGCATCAATCGCCATTGTTGAACTACTTGATCTCACGATTCCCCTTCCCCCGCACTGTGATTTTGCAGGTTCTGAAGTTTAGGGCGACTTGCAAGGTTTTTAGGGCTTCGGATTTGAAGATCGCGCTGAATTTCTGGGACCCTGCAGGAAAAAGGCAGGGCTCAATGAGCCCAAGGTTGGGTTAATGGTTCATTGTGAGCATCAAGCTCTTTTCAACAGCAGGGTTTACACCAAGGAGCCATGCCCTCTGCGGCATTCCAAACAAGGCTCTCATCCTCAGCAGAAAAGAAAACAAGCTTGAAATGTTGCAGACTGATTGATAGACAGGCAGACAGACAGATAGGCAGACAGATAGATCGACCAGTTGACCAATCCAGGTTGATTGAAAGTGACTTTGCGGGTGTACAGTATGGATGTCTATGTGATTGTGCGAAGGTATGTGTATAGGGTTATTCATGCGTTATAAGCATGTGTACATGTATGTGAATATGCGAAAATATGTGAATAGGTGTTGGCATATAATAGGTGGCATTTATGTATATGTACACATCTTGTCATACATGCATATATATATATATATATACACATACATACATACATACATACATACATACATACATACATACATACATACATACGTACATACATACATATACACACATACACATATACACACATGCACACACATGCATGCATGCATACATACATACATATGTATAGATTATGTGTGTGTGTATATATATATATATACACGCCCGCAGGCACACATACGCATGAACATGTGAGCTCATGTGCATGTACGTGCTCGTTCACATTCACGTGTACATGTATGTATTTATGTACGTGCATGAAGAGTGTGGACACCACAACGGAACACCTAACCTAGAAGCTAAACAAACAACGCCTTCGACACCCGGCACAAAAGGCTGATCTCAACAGCAAAGGTAATCTATCCTCGCAGCTGCACGGCCTTCGCACATGTGATATCATGTACGTGCAACATCTTCAACCTTCGGGCCTAGGCTTACCGAACCCTCAACCCCTAAACCCTAAACCCTAAACCCTCAACCCTAAACCCTCAACCCCTAAACCTGAATCTGACTTGAGCTAGGGCTTCTACTGCCTAGTAGCTGCCGGTTCAGAGTTCCGACTACCAGTACAGTGATCAGGCAAAGATTCGGCAAAGATAGTGAGGGTTGAGGGTTTAGGGCTTAGGGTTTAGGGGTTTGGGTCTTAGGGAGTCAGTTTGTACGGTTTTGAGCTTAGGGTCTGCCGGCCTCTTGCGGTTTGGGGCTCGCTGACAAACTCCTGCGGCGTAGCATCAAAAGGGGCGCCGATGGATATGGTTTGCAAGAGTATGCTTGTAAGCAAATTTTCCGGGGCTCGTGTAATGAGGGCAGCAGGTTGAGATGCTCAGATGCTTCCTAAGATTTCAGGAATACCTGACATGCCGACTTTAAGGTCTAAAGGCTATCGAGAACAATGCCTGGATGTGGCAATTTTGAGGTGCCAAGGCTTGCGAGTAGCTCGCCGAACCCTAAGGTTACCCTAAATCCTCAAACCTTACAAAGCCTCAAGCCCCAAACCTTCAACTCTAAAACCCTAAACCCTAAAGCCCCCAACCCTAAACTCCAAACCCTAAATCCTAAAGCCCTCCAACCCCAAACTCTAAAGCCCTAAACCCTAAAGCCCCCCAACCCCAAACTCTAAAGCCCTAAACCCTACAGCCCCCCTTGCAAACCCTAGACTCTCTTGATTTCATCAGAGGCCACTCCTGAGCCTCCGACGCCATCGCCCTGCCCACAAGAGAGACTCTGCTATGGGTCTTTTCCATGAACCAGAAAAAAGGGCTAAGAGTACTATGGTTTTAGGGAGGTTCAGGTTTCGGGGTTTAAGGTTTAGGGGTTTAGGGGTTTAGGGTTTAGGGGTTTAGGGTTAAGGGGTTATATAGGGGTTTGGGGTCTAGCGTGCCATATGGGTTGAGGGTACAAGGGTCCAAGTAACCAGAATTGCAGCCATGAGGTTGGGACCTCGATTGTTTCACTACGGTTTCGGGGTAGGGTTTAGGGTTTAGGTTTTGGGGGGTCTACTATATTGGTATAGACATCTAAGGGACCATAGGAGAATAGGATTGCAATCTTTACCGATCTGGTGTTCATGAAGCCAATGTTATGATTACATTGGCACCTGCAGCGATCAACCCAAACCCCAAAACCATAAACCCCTACTCCCCTAAATCCCTAAGCCCTAAATACCCCCAAACCTCTTAACCCCTCAACCGTAAAGCCCTAAACCCTGGGCACACAAATCAAAAGGCCAAAAGGCTGGAACCTTCTCGAACTCCAGGGCGCCAAAGCGCAAGCTCGCCAGTGAGGCCTGGTAATCAGGATCCTTAGGGTTTAGGGTTTAGGGTTTAGGCTTTAGGGTTTAGGGTTTAGGGTTTAGGGTTTAGAGTTTAGGGTGGCCGTGTGGGAGCCGCAGTTTTTGCACTATACTACGAACAATACCAATACGCAATACTAAATGATACGAATAATACCAATGATAGAAATAATCGTACCAACAATATTGGTAGTAGAGGAACGCTCTCACCTTATGACCTTGATAGCAACAGTTTACGTCCTACCCCGCAAAGGCCTTGCTATCTGCGAATGTAGGGGCCTAAATGACTAGAATCGGGTTTCGAGGGTTAACCCAAACCCTAAACCCGCAACCCTAAGCCCCAAACCCCACAACCACAAACCCTAAACCCCGAACCCGAAATCCCTACAAGCCTAAATCCAAAACCCCAAACCCTAAAGCCCGCCTAAACCCCAACCCTAAGGGTCCAAAGCATCTGATACTTAGGCACTGGGGTTTAAGATAGTAGTCTTGTAGGTTCGCATCATAAAATCATAAACCCTAAGCCCTAAACCCTAGACCCTAAACCCTAAACCCTAAACCCTAAACCCTAAGCCCTAAACCCTAGACCCCTTATGCCCTACACCATAAACCCTAGCCAGCCTTAAACCCAGGCTTCGGACCGCACCTCCAGATTCCCAACCCTAAACCCTAAACTCTAAACCTAAACCCTAAACCTAAACCCTAAACCCTAAACCCAGTCTATTAGGTACTTGGGCCCTTCGGGTCCGCTGCTGTTGATGATATACATCCTGACCCTAAACTCAGGGAATCATGGTATATTCCTAATTATGGATATGTTTTGAATTTGGAACATTACCCTAAGGACCTTCAACTGTGGGAATTATGGTACATTCCTTCTTATGGATATGTTTTTTGAATTTGGAACACGCCCTAAGGACCCCAAACTAAGGGAATCATGGTATATTCCTTATTGTGGATATGTTTTTGAGTTTGGAACATTGCCCTAAGGAGCCTAAACTAAGGGAGTTATGGTATATTCCTTATTATGGATATGTTTCTGAATTTGAAACACTACCTCAAGGAGCCTAAACCATAGGAATTATGGTATATTCCTTACTATGGGCATGTTTTGAATTTGAAACACTACCTCAAGGAGCCTAAACCATGGGAATTATGGTATATTCCTTACTATGGGCATGTTTTGAATTTGAAAGACTACCTGAAGGAGCCTAAGCCTTGGGAATTATGGTATATTCCTTAGATTATCATCAACCGTAGGGCCTGGCCTGCTGGGGCTTGGTCTTTAGGCTTAGGGTTTAGGGTTTAAGGGTACATAGGATTCAGGATTTAGGGTTTAGTTTTTGGGGTTTAAGGGCTCGGGGTGTAGGGATTGAGGGTGCATATAGGGTTTGAGGGTTGAGCGTTTATGGGGTTTCGGGCTCAGGGCGACCACTGTGGCTTGCTCTTGAGGGTTTGGAGCCAGGCAGGGCTTGGTCTGTAGGGTCCCTCTGAAAGAAATATTGCAGGGATTAGGGGCTTAAAGGTTTAGGGGCTGAGGGTTTAGGGGACCTTTTGGGCGGGTGATGGCGGGGGGGTGGTCTTCTTGTTACAACCACCCTGCTGCAAGTGATTTCTTCGCCGAGCCTATCGTAAAGCCTCCAACCCTAAACTCTAAAGGTCCGAACCCTAGGCCCTAGACCCTACGCAAGCCCCACCCCAAACCCTCAACAAACAAAACACAACTAAACCTTAAAGCCTTAAGCCCCAAACCTTAAACAGGAACCCTAAACCCTCAACTCCTAAACCCTAAACTCCTAAGCCCTAAACCCTAAACCTTAAGCCCTAAACCCTAAACCCTAAACCCTAAACCCCTATAGGTGAAAGCCTAAACCTTTGGAGTCCTCGAAGCTGAAGGCTGAGCGCAAGATGACCGCGGGCTCCGGCACCCAGCCTTTCTGCTTCGGGGAGATGTAGGGTTTAGGGCTTTGAGGTTTAGGGCTTAGGGCTTTAAGGTTTAGGGTTTAGGGCTTAGGGTTTAAGGTTTGGAGCTTTAGGGCTTAGGGCCTAGGGCTTTTCTGACCCTATTTGTGGGTACAAGGGACCTACAAAGAGATGTGACACATCCGGGATTTGGGGCTTTGACAGTATAGTCTTGTATGGGCTACAGGGAGAACCCAGAGACTCCAAAACCCCCTTAGGAACGGAATATACCCAAAACCATAATAGGAACCCTCATAAGATTTCAGCTATATTCCTCAACTAGGGGGTATTGAAGTCTCCGGGACAGCTACGGGTCCTAAAGTCTCCTTTTGAAGGAGTCCGTTCATCGGGTTCCTTTCCGGGTTCCTATACTGGTTCCCTAGGGTGTAACGAAGTCTATGTAAGCTGCCTACAATTTAAAGGCCTCGTTGGCTGACTTCTGAACCCCTTCCTAAAAGTTAAACTTCCAGGCTCCTTGTTACATAGCTCAGATAGAAACCCCAAAAAGCTAAACCCTAAACCCTAAATCCAAAAAGCTGAAGTCCTTAGAACGCCAAGATTAAAATTTTAAGCCGCCAGAACTGGACAAGTGCCGGGCCGAAGGCTCTTCGACAGCTCGGGAAGTCGAACTTTCGGCCGATAGTGATGGTACCTGGGTAGGGGTTTTAGGTTGGGGTTTAGGAGTTTAAGGGTTAGGAGTTTAGGGTTTAGGAGTTTAGGGTTCTAGGGTTTAGGGTTCTAAAGTTTAGGGGTTTAGGGTTTCGGGGTTTAGGGTTTAGGGTTTAGGGTTTAGGTTCGAGGGGTTTCGGGTTTAGGGACATGGGTCTATACTTGTTATTATAAGGTTTCAAGCACAATGGCCCTCACAAAAAAGTAGGGTTTGGGGTATATTAAGCCGATGAAAGGGGCCTTTGTTAAAAAGGAGCCCATAAGCATTTCCAGGAGGGGACGAAAGCGGTGGTTCAGGATCTAGGGCTGAGAAAAGGCCCTTTATAGGTGTCCATAACAAGGCCATCAGGGTCCACGGGTCTATAATGCAGGGGGCCTTCATAACTGAAGTAGGGTCTTGGGGTGTATGTGTATATATATATATATGGGCCTCGTATAGTATGAGTGTACTGCGGAACCCTAAAGCTTACTAAGGGATATTGATGGTACCTGGCCGCTCATGAAGGGTCCCGGAAGCCTTCCCGTGATCCTGAAGAGCACGACTTAGCCCATACTCTAACACTCTAAGGACTCATAACTCATAACTCCAGGCTCTTGGGCCCAAAAACCATACCATTTTTGGCCTTTGGGCCATTTTGAGCCCTTAGGATCTGGATTCGCATCCTGAAGCCCACAACTTGCACATGCCCGAAGCCCTGGGCGCACGCAGCCGGAGTGGTGTGGGGACCTCGAGCTGGGTCGTTCTGGGGATTGTTTACCATCACCCGATCGGAGTTTAGGGTTCTTGTCTTCAAGGCTTAGGGTGTCATGTGCACGGTTTAGGGTTTAGGGTTTAGGGTCCGGATTAAGAGACCTTGGCCCTATAGCCCAAAATAGTAGGATCCATATGAAGAGCCCCAAACAAGGACCCAGGGTTTCTTAACCAGGTTTCTACCCTAAACCCTACACCCTAATAGTCGGAGGATCATGGGACATACTTATAAAAACACATCGTGAAACCCTCCGACCCTCGCAGTAGGCCTTCAGGGTGCTCTTAGGCTTAGGGCTTTAGGGCTTATAGGGTTTAGGGTCTAGGGTTTAGGGTTTAGGGTTCAGGACAATTATATAGGCCCATGCATGAAATTATTTGAGATCTGAGTTGCATGCCGTCTCTCTTGATTCTCCCCCCCCGAGCAAACAAGCCAACGAGCAGCTCGCCAGGGACCCAGCAAAGAGCTTCTGTTCCCAAAGGCTCCTATGTACCTATATAGTAGAATGTAGGGTTTCTATATTAGGGATTATACTATCATGATTTACGGAAGTATCCCCCATAACATTATAAAGGGCCCTTTGGGTTTCCGCAAGAAAAGAGCTCGGGAGAGCACCGTCGATGCGAGTCTGCCAGGAGCGGTCAGTGCTTTCTGTTTCAAAGCCCCCCAAACCCCTAAACCCCTGAACCCCTAAACCCCTAAACCCCTAAACCCCTAAACCCCTAAACCCCTAAACCCCTAAACCCCTGAACCCCTAAACCCCAGAACCCCTAAAACCCTAAACCCCTAAACCCCTAAACCCTAAAAAGCCCTAAAAACCCAAGAGAAAGGTGGGTGGCAAAGGGGCTTTCCGGGAGGGCACTGAGGGCGTTGGCAGGAAGGACCTACAGACCCTGAACACAAAACTGTAAACCTACAACCCCGAAGCAGCAAATCATGAAACGCTCCAAGACCCCAAGACCCTTAACAGCTTAACTTGTTACAAACCCTAACACCCTCAACTTTAAACTCCTAAAAGACTCCGAAAACCTTAACCCTACATAAACCCTAAAGGACCTACCCCCTTAAGGACTTATAAAAGGAAACCATGATAAGGAACCCTAAAAAGGAAGGTCTCTTAGGCTTCAGGAAGACTGTAAAGGCTCTGAAACCCTAAGATCTTCAAACCCAAAAGCCTTATAATGCAGGGGCCTTACAAGGTTTAGGGCTTAGGGTTTAGGGTTTAGGGTTTAGGGTGTAGGGTTTAGGGTTTAGGGTTTAGGGTGTAGGGTATAATAATTAGAATAGGGTGTTGGGCTGCTTGATAGTATGGTAATAATAAGGAGCCCTGAGGAGTGTTATTGGGCAATCAGCCTAGAACCTTAAACCCAAAACTAAACCCTAAACCCTAGCCTAAAAACCCTAAAAACCTAACACCCTAAACTAAACCCAACCCTAGACCCTAACCTTAAAACCTAAAACCTTACACCCTAAACTAAACCCAAACCTTAAAGCCCAACCTCAAAAACATAAAATCCTAGCCTAAAAAACCCATTAAAACCCTAAAACCCTTAAACCCGAAACCCTAACCTTAACACCTAAACCCTCGCCTTAAACCCTTTAAACCCCTTAAACCCCTTAAAACCCTTAAAACCCTTAAAACCCCTTTAAAACTCTTAAAGCCCGAAACCCCTTTAAAACTCTTAAAATGCCGAAACCGGGAAGGCTCCGGGGTGCCGGCCAATCCGCTCAGCAGAAGGCCTTGCAGCCCCTGCAGCTGCCAGCGCGCCACCTCTGCAGTCTGGTTTAGGAGTTTAGGAGTTTAGGAGTTTAGGAGTTTAGGAGTTTAGGAGTTTAGGAGTTTAGGAATTTAGGAATTTAGGGAGTTTAGGAGTTTAGGAGTTTAGGAGTTTAGGACTTTAGGAATTTAGGGTTTAGGAGTTTGGGGTTTAGGAGTTTAGGAGTTTAGGAATTTAAGGTTAGGAGTTTGGGGCTTAGGAGTTATTAGGGTTTAGGGTTTTAGGGATTAGGGTTCAGGAGTTTGGGAGTTTAGCGTTGAGGAGTTTAGGAGTTTAGCCTTTCAACAAGTTCAAAAATGGCGACCTCAAGCCCAAAACAGGGATGCCCGTGCGTGGATGATTCCGATTGATCGAAGTCCTTGTCTCGGGCAAGCTGCCGTACTGCAGCGCCCCGTTGAAGGAGCGTCCGCTGTGTCTGCGAGAAGGTTCATGGACGCAATTGCATGTGTTCGAGGTAATGGTGATAGTCTCGATGCAGGACTGAAGCAATGAGCGCAGGTGGTCAGCCTCTAGACTGCGGGCTTTAACCCTCCACTCGACCTGTCTCGCCTCACCACCTCAGCTTATTCCACCCCGCGGCCTTTTTGTTGTACTTGTACCCCTCGGTTCTCTGGCCAGCGCAGCTCACGATCACCCCCTGTGCTTTGTCGAAGATGTTGTCATCATCCTCTACTTCACTCCTTCCGGAAAGGATGATTCTTCCTTGCAGCACGTTGGACGCCCGCCCTGGCTTTGCTAATCCCCGACGCCCACACCCCAAACCCGAGCCCCAAAACCCGAACCCTAAACCCCGATCCCCAACCCCCCAACCCGAAACCCTAGACCCTAAACTCCTAAACCCAAAGCTCCTAAACTCCTGAACTCTAAAACCCTAAACCCTAAACTCCTGAAGCCAAAGCTCCTGAACCCTAAACTCTTAACCCTAAACTCCTAAACTCCTCAACCCTAAGCTCCTCAACCCTAAGCTCCTAAACCCAAAACTCCTCAACCCTAAACTCCCACACTCCTCAACCCTACTCTCCGCTACCCCATAACCCTAAACCGCCCTTAACCTAAAACCCTAAACCCTAATAACTCCTAAACCCCAAACTCTTGAACCCTAAACTCTTAAGCCCTAAACTCCCTAAACTCCTAGCCTAAACCCTAAACTCCTCAACCCAAAGCTCCTAAACTCCTAAACTGTAAACATAGGGTTTGGGGTTCTGGGGTTTGGGGTCAAGGGTTTTGGGTTTAGAGGTTCGGGCTTTTGGGTTTAGGGCTTACGGTGTGCGGCTTACGGCTAATTAGTTGTAACCTTTGGGACAGTTTCGCTCTTGCTGCGGATGAAGAAGGCTTTCTTTCCTGACAGTATGCTCCAGATAAACCCTGCATTAATTAACCATAACAAGGAATATACAAGAACTCCCATAGCTGAGGGTCCTTATGGAAATGCAGGATTTATGTCAGTATGGAGCCCTATCTTAACATTAAACCCAGAGCCCATGACATCGCCAACTCAACAACCTTGAACCTGCAAGCCGATCTGCTCATCTTCCTTTACCACTCTGACCTTTAGGATTTAGGGTTTAGGGCTTAGGGCTTAGGGCTTAGAAGAGATCGACAACCTGAATTTAATTTAAGTCCCGTAAACCAGTAGAACCCCTGGTAAGTCTCCAAGCAAGTAACTAGGTCCCCAGTAGCCCCTTAATGATAAGGGTCCTAAACCCTAAACCTCTAAACCCTAAACCCTAAAACCCTAAACCCCTGGCAAGTCTCAAACAACAGATAACGAACGGGACCTAGGGCCTTGTCACTGCAGCTGAGGCAGCACCCGTCATTGCCAAGCACGCCGGCTGCCTCTAGCAACGGATTCGGACTATATATCGGGGCCTTACTATATTGAGTTATAGGCTATAGGGTTTCGGGGTATAATATAGGGGCCTTGGTATATCTAATTATAGGATTCCGGAGCATATTCTATTCATGGTATAATTGAAACAAGAATCTGGAGCCCTGAAGAAAAATGCTGGTGTAAGTCGTTCTTACGGTTTCCATGTTCGGCCCTGTCTGTCCTATGTTGTTGATTAGGCTTCCCTTTTAGGCTTTAGGGTTTAGGGATTAGGCTCCCTGTTCCATCTTGTGGTAGGGCTGTAGGGTTTAAAACTTTCTGATGTTCTAGGTTGAAGTTGTTGTTCCCGTGACTTAGCGGCTTACGGCTTTCAGTGTCTAGAGTCCAAAGGCCAGGCATCGGGAAGAAGGCCGTGTTCTTGAGGGTTAGGGGCCAGGCATCGGGAAGCAGGCAGGATCCCTTAAGGAAGGCTCCTCTGTTACGGCCCACGCAACAACATCGGGGCACTTTCCTCATTTAAGAAATTGTGGCATCCCCCGCAGTGCAGGAGTTTTGCAGCTTTAAAGAGCCTGGAGTCAAGTTCAGAGGGGCAGGGGTAGGTGACGAGATGCTGCCGATGCTGACGTGGATCTTGATGACTGAGACGATGAAGAACAGATTCATTTCCTGATGACGACGGTGGTAACGATGCTCGAGATGGTGGCAGCTGGCGAAGGGCCCAGGTGTCTGTGTTCTAATCCCCAAGCCTCCATGTATCTTTATAGTAGATACTCGGGCCCTAAAGGGGTGCATAGGTACTTTAAGGCTTAAGTTTATAAAGGTACATGGAGCCTTTGGGATTACTGTAGTTGTTGGATGCTTAGCTCCAAACTTGCTGAAGGCAGGCACTGCAGCTACAACCATGGAAAGCTGATGCCTGTCTGTGGGGGAAATTTGGGCGTTTACACGCTCCCTTCAAGGGCTTAGGGTTTAGGGTAGTCCCAAACCACAACACCAAAGCCCCCCTTGTCGGCTACGGCGGCAACGGTGCTTGCATACCAAGGGGATCCACATACACTACCGTTATAGTCGTTGGCGACCTGATTCCATAGTCGTAGTATATATGGACTCTCTACAAAAGTCTGAGCGCAATCTGGATTTGTAAAGCCTTTTCTTATGAGAGAAGACAGCGGCCAGGGGCACTGAAAGAGTGCTGTCAAGGTCGTCTCGTGTAGTGTACATCCATGTGTGTGAGACAACAAAGCGCGGAGCTTGTGCATGCTGGAAAGGGAGGGGTGGAAGGGGGACTTGTCTCAAACTCATTTCGAAAAAGCCAATAGCCATAGAAGCCCGCCCTGAACCCCAAACCCCAAACCCTAAACCTTGAATCCCAAAGTCCCGAGCCCTAAACCCTTGAGCCATCCCGTACAAAAAACAGGGCACGTGTCAGCAATGTTAGGCGGCCTGAAGATATTAGACTAGGGTGATAATTGAGGGTATGCTAGTTTATAAAGTTCCATGAAGACAATAAATCGATACTGCGAAAGGGTGACTTATGTAGATACTACATCCTTGAAGGCAAACATAGTAAGTATACTAAGCTACATAGGCACGTTGACCCTTATCGTCGTTCATGTGGACAACTCGCTGGCGAGAAAAACGTAAATTTGAAATTTAGGGGCTTCAATTCCAACACGGTCCGAATACACTACGAGTATGGAATTAGGAGCCCCCAAACCAAGATTAGAATGGTCTTTTGGGGTCTAATTCAATAATGGTAGTATTTTTGGACCCTAAACCCTAAACCCTAAACCCTAAACCCTAAACCCTAAACCCTAATTCAACGCTAGTAACTGGTAGTATTTTTGGACCCTCTGGGTTATATCGTTTCACAGGGCTTCGGGGACTTATGGGACTTTAAGGTCTACCCGCTGCTCAAATTTCGTGCTGTTTTGGGGGGGTTCACACCTTTGTGCTTAAGTGGTTTAGGTTTAGGTTTTAGGGTTTAGGGAAGGGGTCATTATCCATTAAGTCCGGTGGATTTGGAGCTCGAAATATGCCCTGAACACTTTGAGCACTGAGCCCAGCACCCTGCGTGAGCAATTGCTCGATCAGCATAAGGTGCCCGCATGATCGTGGAGCATCCATCACCTACGTTATCCTACTCTGTTGTGACGTCCCGCATGCGGTCTGGGTACCTTGCCCTAAACCCTAAACCCTAAACCCTAAACCCTAAACCCTAAACCCTAAACCCTAAACCCTAACCACTATCTCCTAACCCCTAAACCCTAAATCCTCAACCAGGTTCGGGAAAGATCTTCCGCATGCATTCGCCCCTCACTGCTGTGTCTCTTCGGCGTACTGCTCCTCTTCCCAGCCTTGCCAGTCGGAGGTCAAGTTGGGGCTTTCTAAACGGTTCAGGGTTAGGGTTTGGGGTTTGGGGTTTAGGTTTAGGGTTTATATAGGGTTTAGGGTTTAGGGTTCAGGGTTCAAGGTTCAAATTTAGGGTTTAGGGTTTAGGATTTTCGGAGGGGGCTTGGGTTTAGGCTTGAGCTTGTTCAGATCAACGAGGCATGACGACTACAAGCTCAGAGGTATGTCTGCTCAAAAGGCTTAAATTGTTGGCTACTCAGATAGCTAATGATAACGTAATAAACCGGAAGGGCTTGGTCAAGATCCTCACGGTAGCCATTTGTTGGGATACCAGGATTCGTTTAGGTTGCGTTTAGGCCCTTTAGGTTTTAGGATTTTTGGCTCGGGCGTTGCGGGTACTCTTACATTCCTACCATTAAACAGGACAACGAAATAAACCAGCTACACGTCGGCGGTGGAGGTGGGGCAAGAAATCCTTTCATTGACTTAACCTCAACCCTAAACCCCAAAACCCGAAACCCTAACCCTAAACCCTAAACCCTAAACCCTAAACCCTAAACCTCAAAACCCGAAACCCTAAACCTGTGTT
>CAJNDV010000417.1:5123-17477 GCA_905221635.1 Symbiodinium sp. CCMP2456
TCTCACTCTCACTCTCTCTCCCTCTCGCCCTCTCCCTCCCCGTCTCTCGCTGTCTTCAAGTCTTCATGTCAAGCGTGGTGCTCTTTTGGGACTGAACGATTGGCTTTTGCCGAAGACATAGCGAGGTGCCAATGGACTGGTTCACCGACTGAGCTTCGCGTTTGGTTGCAGACTTCTTTGCTCGTTGGCTCTCCGGAGCCTCTGCCAATAGGGCACCTGGCTGTGACTATCTTGTATGATCTTAGATGCAGGAGCTGTGACGATGGACTAATCCGGCTGCACTCACATCACACGGCCAAAGTGCAACACGATAGCGCAGTTTCCAATATGGCTACCATCAGGTGTGAGGTTTGCTCAGCTCTGCTGTACTGCTAGAGCATCAGATTCCGTTGTATTCTAAAGCCAGAGACCCCGGTATATCATAAGTGCTGTGTACAGTCTGAACACACAGCACGAAAAACTGAAGAGCTTCAAGTTCTGTTGTTGTGACAGGCGAAGCTGTATTGTCGCATCGCCCATTGTAGTGCATATGGCGTATGCTTGGCAATCCTACTACTGCATGATATTGCATGTGTTATTCTCGATGTTGGAAGCTGCCTGCCAAAGCGTCCCACAGGGTAGAGCGAGCATAGTAGAATGCATTCCAGCACTTTGCGTTCACGTCACTGTGTGTTTTCACTGCCTCATAGCGAGTATCAAGCAGCACGCAAAGAGTGTGCGCTGAAGTCTTCAAGCTCACTCCCCTATCATACGCAACGTAGCCGCTACTTCGTAGCATGTCCTTATACATGGGATTCATGGCCGTTCTATCACGTGTCGCATAAGCAGACCGTATCGTTGTGCTGAATTGTGCCAGAGAAAACTTGACCTGGACTTGGACTTCGCCGATTCGAGCAGAGCATACAAAAGGCTGCTATATAAAGGAGAGTTTGCTCAGGGTTTAAGGTTTAAGGTTTCGGGATTGGCCGGCACCTCGGTCCGTGCTGAAAAAGGATTGGGGTTTGAGGTTGAGTTTTTTACGTCTGATCTTTTCTGCCATGTCGGCGCTGGGCGTTGTCTGTGTACGTAGGAGCTGACTGTTCGAAAACGCAGACCTGTTTATAAGGGTGCCGCACTATTTTGGAGGGGCCTGGAACGGGACCCTCATTTAGAGAACTACCCATATGGAAGCCTTGTAGTACCCTTTCAGAAACCCTTGTAGATCCTAAACCCTAAACCCTAAACCCTTGTAGATCCCTTTAAGGATTTAAGGAACCCCCCTAAAAAAAGGGACCTGTGAGCTCCACATGACATGACCCTGCCCAGCTCTGGATCCATGGGTCTCTGTTTTGGGCTCCTCGTGTGCTCTGGCATAGAAGGAAGCTGCTAGGGGTAGAGGGTTTAGGGTTTAGGGTTTAGGGTTTAGGGTTTAGGGTCTAGGGCATACCCACAAAGCCGGGCTGGAGTCCTTCAGTTTTCGCGAAGTAGTTGTTTCGGAACGCTCTTATGCCAGAGCATATCCGGAAGGACCGCGTTCGGGCACCCAGCATGTTGGTGGCGGCAGGCTACAGTTGCGAATTGGCGTTGCGAAGCAGTGGCGCTGAGTTTTATGTTGGGGGTGTGAATCAGTACGGCGACTTGTGCGGGTTGGGGTGTGCTGCCAGCACAACGGCTCGAGCCAATGCCGCGTAGACAAGGAGCAACGCCATCGTCGTAACAGAGCCATGAAGTAAACATAAGCTGAATTAAGCCACGCAGCTGGTCAACGGCCTGACCGCGAGTGCAGAGTAGCAAGGACAAGAGACGATCCGACCTTGAGGTTAAATCAAGCCTAGTCCAGTCGTGAAACATACTCAATGAGTCTACCTAGTCCAGTGTGTTTGCCATTTCAGGCTTTTGGCAGAGTTTGAGCGGACTGCTATCATGTTCGTCACCAAGTTCTCTTCGGGGGCCGGCATGGCCCGGCTCTCAGCATCTCTGACCCTCATCGGCTTCTCAAGGCTTTCGGTGTAACTTCGGGCAGCTTCACAGGGCCATGCAGGAGCCCGTGAACCCGCAATACTGATACAGAGATATACAGAGCATCAACTCAGAGGTTGTGCCGAAGATGGTGGTTTTCAGGATGTCACCGATGCAGCAAGGCTTGAAGCAAGCCGGGGAAGACTGGATGCTGCCCCACATTCCTAGTTGTGTTTGGCGGAACCTCCGAGCCTTAGGTTTCGAGGGGAGTGCAGAGACGTCCAACGTGTCTGCTTCAAGCGTGACTGAAGGATGGCATGCGCACGCTCGAGGCAGGCAAGAGCTCAGGTAGAGTTTGCCTTGTGCCAACAAGTGTTTTGTTTCCCCAATTGTCTCCAACTTATTCTGTAGCTAGATTCCATACGGCGTCTCGTGATGGTGTGCTGTATGCTGCTTTATGACGCTGCCCTATCCCATCTGCAGATTCCAAACCCTAAGCCCCGAACCCCACGCCCTGTGCTCCTGTGGAGGGCAGCGAGACCTCTGGAGACGACCTTGTGACGAAGCTGAGCCCCGGCCCCAGGGTGCGTCCCGAGCTAGGCCCGTGAGCGACTATACTACAGTCATAGTATATGGTACGGTTTAGTTAGGGTTTAGGGTTTACTATTTTCGAGTATATTCGAGATACTGCATGATAGGATATTTTATCATGAGGCTTGCCTCGCACTCAGGTCCAGGCTACCCGCCCAGGCCCGTGCTGAGCATGCGAGCTCAAGTTGACGGGCTGCGGAAAGTCATTGGAGTGAGCTCGGGCATGCTACTGTAGCTACTATAGAAGCCTAAGCAATTACCTATACTATTTTGGGGGGTCCTTATTCTAGTTGCAGTATAGCTATACGGATGCGACGGCGCATCCACCACCACCACCACGTGATGGAGTCACGAAGTAGCTGAAACTCTTGGCTTTTGCTCCTCCGGAGAACAAGCGCAGGCCAAAGCGCAAGTGCACCGATCGATTTTGCATCGTGTTGTTGGTGGCCTTCATGTCTGGCATGGGGCAGGCACCTCAGCATGTACACCATGTGGGTGCATATTGCGACTGCTGCTGCTACTGCTGCTTCCACTGCCACTGCTACTGCTACTACTGCTACTGCTCCTGCTGCCACTACTGCTGCTACTACTACTGCTGCTACTACCACTCCAACTCCTATTCAGTCCTACTACACACTCCTGCTACTGCTACAGCTACTGACACCTCCTGCTGCTACTACTGCTGCTGGACTACAACCACTAGCCTTGACCGAGGTACCTCTACAGACGAGCTCGGTCAGAGGGCGACCTCGCCAAGCTGCAGGATCCCAAGTGCTCCTGGGGACGAAGGCTGTGATGATAGTCCGAAGCACTTGAAAGCTAGGTGCTCGATGTGCTTGCGTGCTTGCTCTCTCCCTGCTGTGTCTCTAGCCCGCTGGCAAGCGGATGTCGTCATCGTCGTTTGCCAGAGCTCCTGCGATTTGGCTCGCCCGATTTACGATTCAGCTTCCACTGAATGCATTCCAATCTGCCGACGTAAGGACCCACGGATTCGACTGGACAGGAAAGATATGTGGTGTTGACGAGGTGGGCTGCAAAAGGCTTTGTTGGTCTGTCGCGCAGAACCGCAGAACCGAGACCTACTTTGCTGGCAAGGCTGTCCGAGACAAGCCGCTTCTCTTTTGGTGCACCCCCAACGGTGAGGAGGCGAAGTGTCTGGCTGCATTTTGAGTCCCCTCGGCATTTTGTGACAGCTTCGTCAGGGCCTGACACTGCTGGATGGCATCTGCGTTGCTCGATGCCCCAGTCCCCCTGCCATGTTTGCCCTCTCCTGCAGATGGCACCTTCTGCTTAGCACTTTGAGTGCAGGCCAGCTCCCTCCTGAAAAATGTGCAGTTTCGTGTGTTCCGGTCCAGGGTCGACTAGTGAGAACTATCCGTGGTTCAGGTTCCAGTTTCGAAAGTTTGGCCGATTGCTTGGTCCTCCCCGGCCTGTGGCGGCCGGTAGAGTTGCAGGAGGTGGAGGATGCTGCGGTCATAATATATAATGTCAAAAGGAGCCAAAATTTGTAGTACTTAGTGTGTCAACTATGTTTTGGTATAGAGATAAGTATGACACAACATGTAAAATACGAAATATGTGTTATACAATATGTGATATATGAAAGAAGAAGATAGATAACATAGTGTACACATAATTTACTGTACAGTATGGTATTCCTACATACATACATATATATATATACATACATACACACACACACACATATATATATATATATATTCAACAAATTAAACAAATAAGGAAGTAGATAAATACCTATATATATATACATATCCATATTTATTAAGCATGAAGATTGTATAACTCACTATATAATGTGTAATTCTGAACATGTATTATACAACATACGACGCACAATATATCATGTACAGTGCACCAGTATGTATATATTTTTATAGATATACATCCTATAAAGTTTAAGATATAACATGCAAAGAATACAAACAAACAACACATAAGAATGTGTAATATATAGTTTATATTATACCACATATAATAGATAGTTTATATATTTAATCCAAACACATCTTATTCATTTTGCAACGCATAATATGCAGTTTTTAGTTTATCATATATGATTTATAGCATATGACATAGATCACATAATACATAGTTTTTGCACAAATTTTAAAATAGGTAATGTATATGATAGAATGTATTATATATGACATATCTTGACATAAAGTACACAATTTAATATACATAATATATAAGATGTAAGACTTAATACATAAGGTAGAGCGACAGTTCTAACGGGTTCTCGTTTCAAACGGTGCCTGTCAGTTCAGTTCACGGCTCCCTACAGCTTGGAACCGTCGAAGTATCGAGCGCGAGGGGAACGTCTTTGAGCATATTGTCGAAGGCTGCCATTTGTTCTCTTCACACGAAGCCCAATACGCCGTAATATTAGAAGAATTAAGGGTGTCTTCCGAAATAAAGGGGAATTGGGAACAGCCTCCCCAGTGCTCAAGTCGTGAGCAGCCAGGCAGCCGATCCGAGCAGTTTTTCTGTCCTGGTCCAGCAGTTCCATTCGAGGTCTAGGGCTCAGCCGAATGCTGACGTTTGATGCAGTCCTCGAAATGATGTTTCTGCTTTCGTTGTTGTTAGTCGTGATGGTGATGATTCATCATCGCCTTGACCACAAAGAGTTTGCAGAGGCGTGGATGGTAGTCGAAACATGAGCAGGCCGAAGAAAGTTCGTGACCATCGAGCAAGAGCGGCAAAGTAGATGCAAGTAGCACTCCTTGGGAAGACTCTGGCAAGCAACACTTGTGGCTGCTTAGAGGTGAAGGAATTTCTGGATCCCTGCGGTGGCCTGAGTTTCACCAGTTGGACGCGCTTCTCTGTGCTTCTTGTGAACCCTAAACCCTAAACCCTGAATGCTAAACCCTAAACCCTAAACCCTAATTCCTAAACCGTGAACCAGCGGCCTAACATCTGCCCAGCTTCAGCAGAATCGTGTGAATGTGCGCCAAGATCATCGCCAGCAGGAGGCAGGCCCGCTAGACACGCCGGTCGTGGTCATGTTCGTGCGTTGCTCTACCGTGCCTGCATGCTTCCTTGCACTTGGGATGGCAGGGTAATGTACTCGGGCAGCATGGTAGTTACCAGAGCCGCTAGTGCTATTACGCGATCGCGCGGATGTCTACACCACCAAGTCCCGCACAGGTGGTGATTGGGATGAGGCGAAACCTGACGCAGAAGCCGAGCTATCCCAGTGTGGAGGCAGACGTCATGCAGGTTTCCTTTTGCCCGGGTCTGCATGTGGCCACTCCCTTCCCTCGGGAAAGACATTCGTCCGGAATGCTAGACCTCTCAGCCTCTCAGCCCTCTCACAAACAAGATTTCCCCCAGCTCCAAATCCTGTTTAGTTGTATTCGGTCGGGGATGGGTGGCTAAGGAAGGAGCCGGCGCTCATGATGCACCTTTTAGATGCTAGCCCGTTTCCCCTCACAAAGCGTGAACCCTAGCAGCCCTTGCAGCCAGTTTAAAGAGCCTCGAAATGCATGCTCAAAGCCTGGTAGAAGAGTCGATTGATGACCCCATCCAATCAGAAGTCCTGGACCACCAGACAACAAGAAGGCAATTCGAAAGTTGACAAGCTGATGTGATACGGGATCCGGAAATGCCCGCCAAGTATGTGGACAGGTGCATTCCAAAAGAGATGTGCTATTTCACATGTCGAGGAGGAATATCTGAGCCACGGAAATCTTAGGTTCTTGTGTCCGCATGAGCTTTTGCTCTGTGCATGGCGTTTGCACGAGTGCAGAGGATGGTTGGATAGCGTCATCAGAAGCGAGAACGGTTGAAGCGATTCTGCACATCGCTGCTCTGTTGCAGGCCTTCGGCTACTGCTTCCCAAAGGAGGATTTGGCTGACGGCTGAGCTTACCTTTTGCATTTGCTGCTTGCTACTTGTATATTGCTGCTTGCCACTTGCATGTACATATGTATAGTAATATATAAAGATATGTGTATAACTATCAAGTTATAGTTTTGAAATTATATATTTATATAATTCAATACTTATATGATGTTTACAATGTTATACAAATACAAATACAAGTATATCTAAACAAATAAAAATCAAGAAGCAGCTACAGTACATAAAACGTTTTTCAGATAAGTATATATATATATATGTACACATACCTTGCCCAATTGACCTGGGCTGCATCAACTTCACGCAGTCCCAAGGTTTTGCTGCAGAGCGTCATGGACCGCACATACGCGTCTCGGCTGCCACAAGTCGTTGCCTGCCGTACATGCATTGGAATTGCAAGGCATGGTGGTGCACTTGGCATTTGCAGCATGTTTTGATGCGGCGCCACGAAAACTCTGATCAGCGATAGCCAACGGTCTTTTCAGAGACTTGAGGACGTCGCTGAGGGCCATACCAAGCCGCATGTATCGTACGACTCCGAGCAGAAGTCGATCAAGCGCACGCAGGATGCACCCCTTCAGCAGTCGGCTGGATGACCGGCTGGCGAGTGACAGAGCTCCTTGGGGCCTGGCAATGTGTGTGCCAAAGCCTTGAGCGAGGTTTCCGAGCAACCAAGCACCGACAGGAGCGGAACTCGTACCACGCCGACAGCTCTTCCAATTTCATAATGCACCTCAGGAGCAAGCTCTGGTCAAGGCAGAAAGTGCATGCCGTGCTGGTGGGGTGCGTGCATGGCGCAGGGTTTGCAAACGAACTCTTTTATGTCCGAAGTGGTGTGAACAAGATGCGCAAGTTGCATTGTGTCAAAATCTACGAACCTATATCTCTGCTTAGCGGCTGCCTGGAAAGCTTCCAAGGTTTCCAGTTTCACCCGGCAAGTTATCTTGGCTGGTTCGAGCCTCAGGCACATGCGTAAGACGGGGCCGAGTGGGTGTAGCACATCACCTAAATGTCGCAAGACCAAAGGATAGCCGGATAACCCTAGCCCCAAACCCAAAGAAACCTAAAATCCTGCCAGAAATTTGAAACCCTAAGCTTAGGTCAAGCAGCCAGTTTGGCTCAAGCCCTCTCAGCATCAAACTGTCCGATTCCTTCTCTTCACAACTCCGACGCCATGGCTGCAGTCTGCTAATCAGGTGATCGTGGTCGGTGGTGGCCTGGCAGGCATGTCCGCCACCAACACCGTGGTGGAGCTTGGTGGCCGCACCATGCTGTGGGAGTGGCAGCAACGGTGCTGGGACCAAGACGCAAGGTGAAGCTCTTGGCTGCAGAGGCCCTCCGAGGAGTCGGTGGCAGCGTCCCTGACGCCTACGGCGGCCGCTTCTGCAACGAGTTGGGCCGACGTGACTATGCCACTGGAGAGATGTGGAAGAACAAGCCACCCTTCCGGCTTTGTTTGAACAAGGCTGCAGCCGATGAGATCATCTGGCATGCCAAGCCTACACCGGCCGTGGCGTCATGAAGTTCTACGCCTCGGGCGAGGACTTAGCAAAGGACATGGGCGTCCCTCTGCAGAGGATTGTGGATGCCCACCAGAAGCACTTCGAGGCGGCCAAGACGCAGGAGAAGGACCTCGATGGTGAGCCGTTCCCTGCGTATCCGTCCAGCAAGACTTTGGAGGAGCCCAGCGACAAGACGGGCAGCGGCAAGAAGTTCTTCCACAACATCATCGACGGCTCTAAGGTGCCTACCGAGCCCTTCTACCTTGGACTGCGTCGTGTTTGGCCGAGTTGCTGGCAAGCCTGCGAGTTCACCTTCGGTGCTGGTGAGAAGTTCCAGCCTTGCCCTGCGCCGGGCGAGCTGAAGGATTTGTGCAAGTGAGGGCACTGAGTTTCATTTTAACGGCAGCCTCCATGTTTGTTGTAATTAAGCCGTGCAGTTGCTTAGCATGTAGCTCTGTGTCATTGTGTTTGGTGGCTGAGATCAAAGCACAGACTGTGCTTTTGTAGCGTACAGAAGCACAGTCTGTGCTTCGACCTCGTCGAAGTCCGCGTTGTAAAACTCACCGTGTGCCCTCAATGCCGGACATCTCCACATCCCTTCACACTCTGGAGCCTTGGTTGAAATCGGGTTTCGTCTCGCTGTGGCACATTCGTTTTTGATGCATCAGCCCACTCGTCGGGCTCCGTCCTGATCAGAGCCGCGCATCCTCGTCGGAAGCCGCGGCCATGGACCAAAAAGATCTCTCGATGTGCAGTTTCACATCAAGAGCCTCCTCGTCGCATGCCTCGCCTGGATCATCCGAGTGTGAGCGCCGAAGCTTAGGTCAAGGAGCCGCAGAAAGCTGGCGGTTTCTGGCCGTGGCCTAGGATGTGATTCGTGCTTGGGGGCATTGCAGCTCAGAGGGGTGTACGTTTGTTCCAGAGGCCTCTGAAATACGAATCGTGGCCAACATTTGCCGCTTCGATGCCTCGCAAAGGTTTTAGTTGCGATTGCCTGCATAGCCAGTGCCTCAGCATGGGGTACCCGCCGAGGAGGCCCGCCAGAGTAGCAAGATACTATATAATGTATAGTTTGTACTATATTATATAAGGTATTGATACATATTATATACCATATATTATATAAAGACTGCAGTACCAAAGCATAGTACGAGGACGACGAGCAGCAGCGGCAGCAGCAGAGCAAAAGCAAACGCTGCTGCTGTGCTGTTGCGTTCTCCTGCGGCGTGATCTCTATCGCGCTCGTCATGCGCTGCTGCCGTTTTCTAACTTGTTGAGTAGACGCTTGCTCTGCCCGGAGCCTGCGCTACGTTTGGAAGGCCCTGGCGATTTGAAACACAAGGGTGAGTTCCAGGATAGATTAGCTCCACAAGCTCACCTGGTTCAAGAGCGTTCCAGAACCGTCGCATCCCATGGCTCAATCAGGTCATCGGCTATGTCTTTCTCTTTGTAATTTGGCACTCCTTCGAGAAGCTCGTCTATGGTCTGATTGTCAGCCGCCCAGCAGGTGTTGCGGCAGTGTAGCGCAAGCTCGTGTGGAGACGGAGCTGACATAGTCGCGGTACTCTGGCTCAGGTAGCAGTGCACGTTGCTCTCCTGGCAGTTGCTGGGGCCAGGCACCCAGGACGCTCCCGGTGCGGATCACGCAAGACTTCTGTAATGGGTTCTGCTGGCAAGCATGATATATCGTTCAGCAGCAGTTTAGATGGAAGCCGTGTAAGTCGATTGCCTGAGCAACAATCGGCCTGAGGTGTTTCTCTTCGTCAGCTTCCACCCAGCGCCGGGGGCTTCCAACGTGGTTTTCGATTCCTTCCTGGCATCGCGCCCACCTGACGGCTGTGCTAGCCAGCGATGGGCAGCTCTCATGGCCAAGGCATAACTTTTTCTTCACGTATTTCTCTCCGCCTGTCGCCAGGCCGGATATTGACTGAGCCAGAGATCTGTGAAATTCAGTGTGTGCAGGATGTGCGCTTGGGCTGGCGCCTTACAGTTGGATCCAAGAACGCCGTTGCTAGCATATGCTGCCGCTGCTTGTGATATGTGCGACCCACAACGCTTCACAAGTCCGTCGTGGTCGTTGTCGTGTCGTGGTGGTGGTGGTGGTGGTGGTGGTCGCCGCGGTCGTGGTGTTTGTTGTCGTCGTCGTCGCAGTATCGTTCAGCGTTTGCGGTCAGAGTCACGGCAGCAGCTTCTGCGGTTGAAGTACTGGTGGTGGGAGCCCGCAGGCCTGTGCGGCCCTGGCTGTGCTCTTCTGGATGCTGTTCGCTTTTCTCTGCTGCCAGGGAAGGTGCGGACTGGTGTAGTGAGGGCTGCTCTCTCGCTGCGGCTCTGGCATTTTGCAGTCGATTGCAGGGAGTCATTGGCTGTGACCATCGACAGTGTGACCGCGACCTGTGAGGCTTGCTTTAGGAACTGTAAGAGTGTGATGCCAGTAGCGCGGGAAAGCATCGTCGACGGCAGGTCATAGCTGAAATCCCTTCCATGCTTATGCAGCCGCTTCTGCACTCTGCAATCGTCGCTGACACCTTAGCTGCTGCAGTTCAATCAGGAGATAGCAGGAGTCATTTTCAGAGCTTTTGCCGTTTGGTCTCATGTGGGAGTCAGCTGGTCTAGGACCTCAACCTGCATAGATCTGAACTGGTCTCAGCCTGAACTGGTAGCATCCTGCTTTTGAGGGTGCCCCGACGTTTCAGAAAACTCCGTGTGCTCCCAAGGTGGTCGCCCTCCTTGGTCTGGTGGTGGCCTCTGAAGAGAGGGCTCAAGCACAGCTTTCTCCCTGGTAGCTGGTAGCAGATGACTTAGAAACAAGAGTAGGGTTTAGGGTTAGGGCTTGGGAGGATCATGAAACCCTTAACCCGAAACCCTAAACTGGGAGGGTTCCTAGCCAGGAAGGGGCATCAGAACAGCCCTGCTGGTCTATGTCGGCCAGCAGCGGTCCAACGTCTACTACGTCCCCACAGCTTGAAGGTGAAAGATGTAAGGTTTTGGGTTTCCAATATTTCAGCATCTTCTGGGGATATTCATCCTAAGCCCTTAACCATCTTGTCAAGAAACAACCATCAACCCTAAACCCCTAACAGCAAAAACCCTTGCCTTTGAAGGTCTACGGATTTGCCTGGATCCTCTCCACTGGCAAGGCCGGTGCCTTCGCGGAATCCACAGACTTGGGGAGTTCGGGCAAAAATTCGGTTCGGCCGGGGTACTACCTTATGTTAGATTTATAATACTATATGGTTGTTTGGTCTTATCTTAAGCTAATATGATAATATCTACTTATGTTGTCTTATCTTTGGTTTATCTTTTATCTTGCCTTGGTTTATCTCATTTATCTTATATGATCTCGTTTTACCTTATCTAATCTCCCTTCTTCTCATCTCTTTTTATCTTATCTGATGCTATCTGTCCCTATCTTATATCATCTGACCTTGTGTGATGTTAACGAATCTCATGTGGCCTGACATTACATTCTATTATCGTATATCAACATGTTCGGGTTGATCTTATGTTTTTAAACTTATCCCATGTTGTTTTATGGAACAAACCATTCGAATCCTGACAGACTTCCACCCTCCCAACCGAACATGACTGCTCAGCCAGGTGGTGCCATTGGGTGAGTCTGCCCAGCTGCAGTTGACAACTGCTGCTGTAAGTCTTCGGGCTCTGTGCCATTGTGCGGTGAACCGGCTAGCAGTGTAGGCTCGATTGGTGTTCGACAGTGGTTCTGGAAGCCTCGTTTAGGCACTTGCCAGCAGAGCGGCAATCTGTGGGAGCCAGAAATTTGGTTGCACAATTCTGGAATCTTCTGCCTGGCCCCTAAACCCTAAACACTACGGATCTCCATGCACTGCCAGGCCCCTGGAACAGAGTGGCATTCAGATTGTCCGTGGCTCGGGAGGAGCTGGGCCTCCGCCTTCTTCTTGCTGCTCAGGGGGTCCCGGTACTACAAAAGTACCCCAATAAGTTAGGCATCATGACAGCTCTTGGCCCAACACTGGACCAGGCATGAAGGACACTGCTTTCTCGGTCTAGAGCTAGGCTGTTGTGATGTTTAGATCAGAGGCGGACTTCGTTTGAGCCCAGCTCGCCCTGAGCACTTACAGTTAGCCGTAGCCCACAAAGGCCCGTCTGGCGTGGGAGCTCTGGACATATTGTTTGGTTGCCGAAAATCCTACTTGTGTGTATGCTTACGTACTTTTTTGAAGATGTTAGTTCCGGTATGGGTCGTGCGCGCTGGCCGATGCGTTAGAACTCGTGTGCACCAAACGGCTTTCATTCCACGCCCGCCTGAGACATACAAGGCTGGCGTCCATCGCAACCTGGAGTTCACTGATGGACAGTGGGCCACTTCCCTGGTAATACAGGAGGTTTTGGGGGTTCCTTATTATAGTTGCAGCATAATATACCGCAAGACCCTATTCAAATCATTAAGGCCCTTATA
>CAJNDV010000420.1:393-11638 GCA_905221635.1 Symbiodinium sp. CCMP2456
CCTAAACCCTAAACCCTACACCGTTGTTACAGGGCTTCGGGTTGAGGGAAGGACAGCGAAGCCTTTCTGCTGAGCTCTGCAGAGGCTCTGCGGCTCTAAAGTTTTGCCTTGGGCGTTCTGTGACCTACGGTGTTATCCTCAGAAGGGTTTAGGGTTTAGGGTTTAGGGTTTAGGGTTTAGGGTTTAGGGTTATCCTCAGAAAGCTTGCTGTTTTGTGACGTGAGAAGGACTTCCTTTGGGTAGAATGCTTTTGCACGGGTAGCTGTAAAGTTTTTGGATCTATAGGGTTTAAGGTTTAGGGTTTAGTATTTTGAGAGGGATGTATGTAGGCTATCTATCAGGGAAAGGGATACCTACGGGCTTTACTGCCGCAGCTCCTCGGCCCACCCAGTTCAGTGACAGCATTGCCAAAATGTTTCTGAAGCAGGGTTTAGGGATTAGGGGTTATGGTTCATGGGTCTAGGGTTATAGTTTTTAGGGGTTTCTGGTTTAGGGTCTTGCATGTGAGCCCCCATAGAAATTGACCTAAGCATTCTGCGCATCGAAGGGGCCGAAATCACTTGAACCGACAAGGCTGTAGATGCAAAGATCCCTGAGAAACCAGTCCCAAACTCAAGGGTTAGGGGTGAGGATTACGCAGTGCACCTTATGAGGGATCCTGCGTAAAAGGCGTAGAAGGGTCTAGGCATTCCTTACGTCAGGCCTTTATACCCTCAGACTCCAAATAGCCCAAAAGTAGGTACCATTTATAGACTTTAGACCCCAAAGTAGGTACTAGCTGTATGCCTGGAGTCTTAGGGATAGAGTCTCCTCTTCCAGGATTTAGGATTTAGGGCTTAGGGAACTGGCAGCCCCCCTCAGTTCTTTGCCATGCCGGAGTCGAGTTCGAGCTCTAGCTCCAGCTCGAGTTCCAGTGACAAAAAAAGGCAGAAGAGGCAGAATGACGATGACATCAACGCAGCTCGGGCTTTATTAAAGGGTTTAGGGTGTAGATGACGATGACATCAACGCAGCTCGGGCTTTATTAAAGGGTTTAGGGTGTAGGGGTTGGGCCGATGACATCAACGCAGCTGTTGCTTTCTAACACGGTGTAAGGTGTAGGGGTTAGGACGATGACATCAGCACAGCTAGGGCTTTAAGGGTTTAGGGTCTAGGACGATGACATCAACGCAGCTGGGGACGTAAGGGTTTGGGGTTTAGGGTTTTGGACGATGACAGCAACGCAGCTTGGCTTTAAGGGTTTAAGGTTTATAGGGTTTAGGACGATGACATCAACGCAGCTTGTTGGCTTCAGAAAAGATCGATAGGCTTTCAACACCCGAACCTGCGCTGCAACCCTTGCAGAGCCCGGATCAAAACGTCTCTTGCCCTTAAAAAAAGCACTTCTGGAGGATGCCCTTGCAGAACCGTCAAGACTCAGTCTTCTAACCCATGAAATGAACCATAAACCCTAATCCTTAAATCCTAAACCCTAGAGCCTAAACCTAAACCCTAATCCTTATCCCGTAAGCCCTAAACCCCCTCAGGCTCAAGACCCGACCAGCACCCCCCCAAGTACCCGAAGTATTTGAGGGCTTTGGTTTAGGGTTTAGGGCCTAGGGTTTAAGGAATACTAAAAGGTAGTTGGGGGGGTGATGTAATCCCTAAACTCTGGCCCAACTCCTCAAAACGTACCTAAGTCCCAGCATAACACTTTCAGCCACCAGCGACCGAGGCCAAAATCGCTGCAAGGACCGCGTCATCTGCTTTGGGAAATGTATTGAATTTTAGAACTGTCTTCACCGGGTTTTATACGGCTAATCGGGATTTTGAAGGATTGTTTAGGTTCATGGTTCTGTGATTTTATTTTGGGGGGGTGTTCGACTGCTTTCGGACAACCTGAACCCCAAACCCCTGTGCCCTAAACCCGCCAAACCCTCAAACACCAAACCCTAAACCCGGAAAGGGTCTTACTCTAGAGGCAAGAAGTTTGGAGCAAATTTGGGGTTCAAGGTTTAGGATTTAGGGTTCCTGGTTTAGGTTGTTAGGGTATAGGGTTGTGAGTTCAGGGTTTAGCGCTTAGGGGTTACGGTTTGTAACCTTATAGATCATTATAGTCGTTGTTGCTGTATCGGTCGCGGTACTCGTCGTCGCTTGTAGTCGTGGCCCTGTAGTCGTCGAAGCAGCCGCACCCAACTGCGCAAGTCACAGCACTACATGTTTTGTGAACAGAACGTGTTTATTGCATTGCTGCTGAGAAATGGCGTTTGGCTGTTGGGAGATGGGACCCGCAGGCGTGTGCCGTTTCGGGCTTGATGGCACTATAACCTCCCCGGTGCAGCACCTTTCATCGTGCCTCCGGTGGACGGCATAACGTATGTTCCAATGGCATGAGAAAACTGGCTATCATCGACTTTGCGGACCAGACAAAGTCATGGCTTTGGCCAATTTCGAACCCCGCTTCAGCAGTGCCCACGAGACGTGGTGCACAGGACAGACCTGTGAGGTCCAACAGTTTGCCGTGTGTGAGCAGATGCCGCGTGCAGAACCCAGCATCGAGTGCACCAAGTGTCAGCGGGCAGCACCACGCTTGTTGGTGCCAAGGTCCGCAGTGGACGCAAAAAAAGTTGCCACCGCAATGGACATGTGAGAATTGCTATGAAGGCCAAATCAAAGCGGTGCTGTACCACAATTTTCAAAAGATGTCATGTGTGGCCTGCCCCATGCCTCTTACGTCCCTCCACGATGTGGATATCTATGTCACCGATTGCTGCTTTCTGCGGGAAGGTGATGCTGCCGCTCAACCCTATACCCTAAACCGGAAGGCTTGAATCATCCCGGGGTCTTCGGCCGTCCCAAAGGCTCCAAACAGCAGCTAGCAAGCGTCGCAGCAGCCAGCTTAAGCCAACTCTATATGCCTTGATTAGCCTAATGAATATACGTAGAAGCCTGAAGAGTTTCTACGACATACTGTGACCAATTTTTCCGTGAGGTTCTTATATCTGAAGTATTAATCTTGCACACCCTTATTCCAGTACTTCAGGCCCCTACACTGGCCTGAATTCCTCACCCTTCACCCCACACATGAACCTTTCGACAACCTTTTACGAAATCCTTCGACATGCTTGTGTGATGTTCTAAATACATGTACTCGAAAGGAGCCCAAATTCCCAATTCCTACCCTAAACCCTTATCATATAAATCGTTCTAGCGACCCGTTAAAGGGGACATAAAAACGGAACCCTATTCTAATTCTCAAGGCCCAGATGCTATGCCCTTGTAGAAGCCTTTGTAGTACCCTTTGAAGGAACCCTTATAGAACCCTTTAAAAAAGCCCTGCTCTGATTTTTCAGGCCCCCCACATTATGTCCTCGCTCGCAGGATCGCCCCTATAATACTACCATGAAAAATTAGGGTTTAGGGTTTTAGGGTTTGGAGGTTTGGGTTTGAGGTATATGGTTTAGCGTTTAATAATTTGGGGTATTTTCTTGCCTAAACCCTTCAGTGCTGATTTGTTTTGGATGGCTTGCTTCTGGCTGTGTATCCCAGAACAAGAAGCGCAGATAAGAAAAGGCACCTTGAAGCCAAACCCCAAACCCTAAATCCTGTACCCTAAACCGTAAACCCTAAGCCCTCAACCCTAAAACCGAAACCCTAAACCTTAAGCCCTAAACTCTAAGCCCTTAACCCTAAACCCTATACCCTAAACCCTATACCCTAAACCCTAAAACCCAAACCCTAAACCCTATACCCTAAACTCTAAACCCTATAAACTCTAAACCCCCCAAACCCTAAACCCTCCATTCCGATAACATCTCCCCAAACCCTACGGCCCTTCCAGGATGGCGAAGAGGGAGCAGGAGGAAAATTCGTGGCAGGGATGGATCTGCCCCTGTGGAGGGAAGAACTTCGTGATGAAAGGCGCGGCCTTGGGATTCCAACAGCTATCCAATATCGTTTAGGCTTGTAGGATTCAGAGCTTAAGGTTTGGGGTTTAGGGTTTAGGGTCCATCCGATATCGTTTAGGCTTGTAGGGTGTAGGATTTAGCATCTTGGGTTTGAGGCTTTGGGCGATATCGTTTTTGGGGAGATGTTATCGGAATGGAGAGTTAAGGGTTTAGGGGGGGTTTAGAGTTCAGAGTTCAGGGTTTGGAGTTTAGGGTTTAAGGATAAGGTTTCGGGTTTAGGGTTAAGGGTTTTCTTGGGTTGCTAGGAAGCAGAGGGTCTCTGCAGGTCACAGACACGATGAGTTTAAGTCAAGTAGGCCTTAGAATCCTAAACCCCGTAAGCCCTAAACCCTAAAACCCTAAACCCTAAAACCCTAAACCCTAAACCCTAAAACCCTAAAGCCCTAAACCCTAAACCCTTAAACTCCTAAGGCCTTAACCTTGCAAGCCGAAAGACAAACAAGCATACTTAGAGTCCCAGGTGACTTAGTAAGTAGGTTACAAGTAGAGTTATAAGTACCCTAAATGGAGTTACCCCAATTATAACCCTACTTATAACCCACTTACTAAGTCCCCTGGGCCTCCAAGCACACACACCCCCCCCCCCCCGAGGTCGCTGCTATGCCTGCAATGCGCTGAAGCCATTGTCCGGAGCGCAGAAGGCGTGTCCGTCTCCTTTGGGTCAAAGTCTAGGGTTTCGGGGTTTAGGGGTTTAGGGTTTAGGGTTTAGGGGTTTGGGGTTTAGGGGTTTAGGGTTTAGGGGTTTAGGGTTTAGGGGTTTAGGGGTTCAGGGTTTAGGGTTCAGGTTTCCTGTACATCCAGGTCTCCCACTGAGCCCTTTATTGGGGATCCAAGATGCCAAAAGCTATGTACCTCTCCGATAGTTCTATTTAGGGACTAGGAGGGGATATTACCCTAAGGGTCCAAGTACCTCATCATCATATACTCTCCCTAATATTAGTCTAGATACTATCATAAAGCCAACGTGCTTCATTATATTGAATTGGGTCCTTTTTAGGGTTTAGGGTTTCTGTACTTCGAGGTCTCCTAAGGCCCTAAGGTCCTAGTGATCCCTTTTCCCCCCTTTGTTGTCTTAGGTTCCTCATATTTCTGGGCTACCGGGGATCTTAGGTTTTCTTGTTCGGTTCAGGGCTCATACTTCGGGATTGTACGGTACGGTTTAGGGCTTTGGCCTCTTTTGTAGGTTGTTGGGTTTTGGGACTTTGAGAATTGAGAAGAAGTTGATTATGGAGGAATGTCGTATGCTGAGTCTGACCTTTTGATTTGACGGTCTCTCGCTCTCTCTGTCTCTCTCTCTCTCTCTATCTCTCTCTCTCTCTCTCTCGTGTTTTGAGCCTTGTCACAGTCGGCGGTCCTTTAATGCTGGGCAAGGCGCTTTCATCCAGAAATTTCCAATGGTCGCACTCAACATCACAGTTTTCAGCGAGACCCTGAACACAAACTCTCCTAAACCCCAAGCCCTGCGCCTTGAGGCGCAGATCCCGCGCCTCAGACCTTGGACCTCGAACCATGGGCCGTAATTTGTCAATATATTGAGTCGATATGCCGCGTGCCCCGAAAGTTAGAGCTTCTAGGGCTCTTTATAGTAGGTACCTGGAGGGTTTGGGTTAGGTCACCAACCCCAAACCCCTAAACCCTAACCCTAAACCCTAAACCCATTCCCCACTAAGCGCCAGACAGATTTTAGGGTCAGGCCATGCAGCCTAACGCCACAGTTTTTTCGCCTGAATGGTCGGCCGGCATGTCTGATTGTAAATTTCAACTAGTATGGCATGTACAACAATCTACTCTAATATACTCTGACATTATATATATATATACGTGTATGTACATATATATATATATATATACATATACATACATACTCAAGATCATTTGCAAGACCGTATGAAGCGCTAAAAGGCCCCTGATGTAAAAGGAGCCACCAGAAAAAAGTAAGATGAGATTGAGAGCAGGGAATGGCGGCGGCCCAGAAGATTGCAGAGTCCATCGCTCGTGCGATGCCTAGTAGTTGTTGAGCATGTGAGGTTGGGATATAAGGTTGAGAGCTTATGCTCTGGGTGTAAGGTTGTCGATTACCTAAGGTTCTCAACGGCCTGCCTTTGCTATTGCTTGGTAGCTCTGTGCAACGTTGTTGGGACGAGTCGCGAAACGATCTTGCAGTAAGCGATCGCCGAGGGCTGTGTGGAGTGCACCATGTTGCAGTATTTCGCCCCATCCTCCGGCACGAAAAGTGGTTACAACTGTGTCTTGAGTGTAGAGGCAATGGCTTTGTATACACCTACATGTCTCGGGCCGTGGCAGAGCTGGCCAGCGCGATGTCGGCCGTCATCTTTCTGTATGTCATCACCAAGTGAGATTCCGTCCACCATCACCACCGACATCCACTGACCATATCACCAGAGTCATTGAGATCGTACCACACAGGTTCATCAGAGTCCTGTCACGGTCATCACCATCATTATGTCCATCTGAATAACCATCACTGTGACGGCATCATCCTCATTACTGGGTCTGCTTCATCTTCATCTTCATCTTCACCACAGGTACGATCACCATCGTCGTTATAATGACCATGTTGCGTCATGCTTTTCACCGTCGTCGTTGTCACCGCCGTCGTCGTCGTTGCCGTCAGTGTGGTGTAATATCGTCGACACGACCACCACCACCACCACCACCACCACCACCACCACCACCACCACCACCACCAGCTTTTATCATCTTCATCATCAGCACCGCCAACCAGAGCAACAGATGATTGTTGCCTTTGTCCTCATCTTTTCTGTCATCGGGAGCTAGGATTAGGGGGACCCTTGGGGATATAGACTCTCTCACTAAGGTCCCTTTTAAGAGAGCCAACAGTAGGGTTCAGAAGGGGTACCCTTTAAGGGGTACCCCGAATAATACGACAGTCATCACCACCACCAGCTTTTTGCCGACAAGGAGCCCACCAGCCTGTGCCGGAGAAGCCACCACCCGAGTCGTCGCCATGCTCCAAGCTTCTTTCATGTGGGTAGTTTTCACAATTACTTAGTGGCTGAGTTTGTAACCTTTAACCCTTTTGGGTCTTATAATCCTACTAGAATTCAAAAGTTAACCTTTTTGGGGCTAGGGTACTCAGCCCCTAGGATTAGGGTCCCTTTTATTAAATTTTAGGGTCTTTTCTATAAGGGTGCCGTACTATGTTGGGGACCTAAAAAGGGACCCTAATTTAGAGAACTACCCATGTGTGTGAGGTCAGACCCTGCCCTTACCCTCAAAGGACTCATATTTTAAGGCTCTTGGGCTCAAAGACCCTATTATATAGGGCTTTTGGGCTGTATTGATGCTAAGGGTACCCTTTTTTGCAATACCCAGTTTTTCTACATAACAGGTCCTCACCATAAAACTAGGTACGCTACAAAAGGGGTTGGGGAAAAGCCTCTAGATAGGCTTGAGGTGCGTGCGCTGCTAAAGTCCTGGACTTCCCTTTTGTAAGTGCCCTATACCCTCACACACCCTAAACCCTAAACCCTAAACCCTAAACCCTAAACCCTAAACCCTAAACCCCTCTCATACCCTATATTTTGTACTATGAACTCCTTAAGGACCAAATGTCCCTTGCATTAGCCACGATGTTGAACTCGCAATTAGGGTATCTGTACCTTAAACCCTTTTCAGGCCCTAAGGCTCCATGTGCCCATATAGTAGATACTTAGGCCTTAAAGTACCTACATAGGGAACCCTTTAAGGCCTAAGTATCTACTATAAAGGTACATGGAGCCTTTGGGAGGGTACATGTCGTCCTTAAGGATAGAGCTTCGGGTTGGACGAGGAAGCCCATAACTCGTGAACTCGGTAAGCCCCAAATATCCCGCGTCCAACACGCCCATTGCCGTAACGGCCTGCAATCCTCAGCCAAAGACACAGCGACAGAGAGACAGCACGAGAGAGGGAGAGAGAGAGAGAGAGAGAGACACAAACACACACGCACACACACAAATCTGTGCATGTATACTATAGCATACTGTACACTTATACACCCCCATGCATACACCGTTCATTGCACCAGCATCACACCAAAATAATCCAAACGCCTCAGCCTTCCACGATTTGCCCCCCCCCATTCTAAGCGCTATCGGCTTCTGCCCGATCTTTTCGTCTCCATGGGTTCCGGGGTTTAGGATTGGGTTTTGGTTAAGGTCTCCTTTTAGAGTTTAGGGTTACAAAGGCTTAGGGTGAAAGGTTTCGGAGTTCGCACAACTGAGCTGAAATAGGTCCCGAGAAGCACTAAGGCCTAAACCGTAAAGTGCGAGAACCTCGACACCACGAGGAGTAGCTCGAGCTCGTCCTCTCGCTATGCCCGGAGTCGCAGCCGAAGTGGTAGCAGGCGGCTTCGAGTTACTCTAGAAACCAGAAAAAATTACCTATACTAGGTGGCAATTTGGGAAACTTTAGAATTTCCCTTATGGTCTCTTTAGAGGTACCTATGCATAAATACTTTTCAGGGCCCCAAAACTACAACCCAGTATACTATTTTCGGGGTTCCTTAT
Source organism: Symbiodinium sp. CCMP2456 (assembly GCA_905221635.1). Lineage (NCBI taxonomy): Eukaryota > Dinophyceae > Suessiales > Symbiodiniaceae > Symbiodinium > Symbiodinium sp. CCMP2456. The sequence continues at coordinate 8,873 of CAJNDV010000420.1, forward strand.
TGTAATTATAGTATAATGGGCCCCAAAACCCTAGTCTAATTATCAACACCCCTATGTTAGGACCCTAAACCCTAAACCCTAAACCCTAAACCCTAAACCCTAAACCCTAAACCGTGGTAGGGTCAATAGGGCCAAGGCGTTTCGGGGTTAGGGCGCGTAGAGCCTTCGGGTCTGGGGGACTGGGGGTTGCTGAGGGTTTAGAATGGTTTAGGGTTTAGGGTTTAGGGTTTAGGGTTTAGGGTTTAGGGTTTGGGGTGTTGTTAGAATGGGGTTTAGCGTTTAGGGTTTAGGGTTTGGAATGGTTTAGGGTTTGGGGTGTTGTTAGAATGGGGCTTAGGGGGCTGAGGGCTTCGAATGGTTTAGGGTTTGGGGTGTTGTTAGAATGGGGTTCTTGTTCTTGGGGTAGAGCGCCGAATGAGAATACAGTGACATGGGTTCCATATCGGAGACTGTAAGGGATCTTCCCGTGGCTTGTGCCGTCGTTCAACATGGTAGTTGGTAGGTCAGTACTTATGGGCTTGAATAGTCCCCCAGGGTTCTGATTAAAAGCAGCATACTCTAATGGAGCTCCAAAACCCTGTTCACCCCTATTCTAGCCATCAGGGTCCTTGACAGACCACAATCATAGAGGTCGAAATGCCCAGAGTGCGCCGAAACCCGAATTAAAGTAACCCTCACAGGAGCCCTTAAAGGATCCCTGAAAAGGATGCCTGAAAGGAACTCTAAACTCTAAACCCTAAGCCCTAAACCCTAAACTCTATACACCCTAAACCCCCTAAACCCTAAACCTTAAAAGGAACCCCAAAAAGATCCCCTAAAGTCCCCTTTAGAGGAACCCTGAGACGTCAGGGATCGATCCGCAGAGCAGCAGCACGACGAGTCGGATGAGGTGACCGCCGCCAAGACGCAGGCAGGACGATATCTTGGGTTTAGGGCTTAAAAGGCTTTGGGGTTTAGGGTTTAGGGCTTTGGCTTGGGGGTTCAGCATTTAGGGTTTAGACTTTGGGGTTTAGGGTTTTGTCTTTGGGGTTCAGGGTTCAGGGTTTAGGCTTTGGGGTTTTGGGTTTTGGGTTTAGGCTCGCCGACTGGTGCGCATGGGATTGACTGTAGCGTTCCATCAACTGGCCCGGCATAGTGTTGTTGTTTCGCGGGCTCCTTATTTTATTGTCAGGTCATATACCCCCTCCCCATATCTACTGTTATTCAGGGTTCCTGATGATAACATCAATATGATATACCCAAAAACCCCGTTCTGTTCCGTATGATAACTTCAATGATCTACCGTACCCCAAGACCTTATTCTATAGTCTAAGGCCGTTTAGGGGCTTGCTTATCATACGATTAGATCATATGCCCGAAAATTGTAACTATAGCGTTGTTTAGTAGTGTCTAAGGCTAGGCCCCTATGTGACCCCTGCAGCCGTACGACAAGATCCGCTAGCGAAGCGAAAGCCAAGCCTGCGCTCCCGCTTAGTCTTTAGGGTTCAGCGGTTTAGGGTTAGGGTGCCAGAGATATTTATGTATGCGTAGTGTAAAGGCTTAAAGGTAGAGTTCCCAGTTTCCAAGGTGCCCACAAGTACCCGTGCTAGCATGTTTTCTTCAATTACTCCGAAACTGAAATCCTAAACCTTTGAGTCCGTTGAAATCTGCATTTTTTAATCTGAACCTGCATGTGGCAGCTTCGGGAAATGGGATAATTTGGATATCGGGTTTTCAAGAATCAAACAAGGATTTTAACATGATGTGATCTCCAGTGCAATCCATGTCGAAAACATGAAAAATGCATTATAAAGCCAGAATAAAGCACCCGAGCTATCAAAGCCTGATAAAAAGTAAAATTAAACCACCCAAACAACGCGAATAAACCTTAAACCTGATGAACCCTTTAAACCTTAAGCCTAAGCCTTAAGCCAAACCGGAAGGCCGTGAAGCGTCTCGAAGAGATCAAGGACCCTCCAAGTCCCAACAGTCTTGGGTTTTAGGGTTTAGGGCTTTTAGGGTTGAGGGTTTTAGGGTTTCGGGTTTAGGGTTTTAGGGTTTAGGGTTAACACTTTTCCCGAAGGCTCCAAAGGACCTTATAATCATGTACTTGGGTTACGGATAGTAGTTTGGTAGGTTAGTATGCAGAAGAGTATATGATTGTTAGTAGGTACTTGGACCCTTCAGGGTTTGTGGTACCTGCACTGTAGTTTTTGATCATAGGACCCCTAAACCCTAAAACCTAAACTATAAATCCTGAACCCTAAACCCTGAACCCTGATCCCTGTGTAAACCCTAAACCCTAATAAGATCACTTTAAAGGAGAATTCTGTTCGAGGGTTTCGTTTTAATGGGCGCACATTGGGAGGGTTGGCTTGTCGGGTTCCCTGTTTGTGATGTTTAGGGGTTGAGGGTTCCTCTTTCGAGGAAATTCCCGTTAAGGGTTTTGGGCTTTGGGTCTCGGGTTTATGGTTAAGGGTTTAGGATGATTTAGGATTGTGGGTGTGGTGTGTTGGGTTTCAGGGTAGGTTTTGGGGTTGGGATTTTGGGGTTCAGGGTTCAAGTTTCGTGGTGTTCGGCATGCCCTAGTAGACCGCAGACCCAGACACTAAACCCCATCGGCATAGAAGCAGCAGCAGCAGCATGCCCTGCCTGAACAGGTTGGAGGCTCATGGCCCAACACTTAATTACTGCCCCAACCCAAAACCCCTAAACCCCTAAACCCTACGCCTCCCTGAACCCTAAACCCCCTAAACCCCTAAACCCTGAACCCCCTAAACCCCTGAA
>CAJNDV010000421.1:1594-11815 GCA_905221635.1 Symbiodinium sp. CCMP2456
AAACCCTAAGCCCTAAGCCCGAAACCCTAAACCGTGGGTAACCTTACACCCAAGCCCAAGAACCCCAGACCGAAAAGCCCAAGCCCTGAACCCTAAACCCTAAACCCTAAACCCTAAACCCTAAACCCTGCGGAGTCTTGCAGCACCGAGGAAGGAGCAGCAGCACAACCCTTTTGACCGGGGAGCTTCTCCTGCAAGAAACGGTTTAGGGTTTAGGGTTTAGGGTTTAGGGTTTAGGGTTTAGGGTTTAGGGGCGGTTGATGGACAAATCCTGCATGACCTTATATACCTAAACTATGGGATTTATGGTACTATACTATATTTGGGTCATGCAGGATTTTGTCCATCAACAGCATCACTGGGTTCTGTCGGTAAGGAACTTCATACATCCCTGCTGTTGCTATTTACAAATGGTTTCTGAAAACAACCCTAAACCCTAAACCCTAAATCACGCAGAAATTCGGGGGTTGGGTTTCGGTTGCGAGGCCTTGCGACCCGTTCATAGCGTGGTCATAGGGGTGAGTCCGCGTTGCATTCGAAGCTGTGGCTTCAGGATTTAGGGTTTAGGGCTTACGGTTGAGGGTTTAGGGGTTTAGGGGTCAGGGTTTAGGGGGTTTAGGGTTCAGGGTTCAGCTGGCATTGCTTGCTCCGGTCGGAATGTGGAATAAGGGTCCCCTCGGTTTAATAACGTTGTGTAGGGAATATGCTTTTAGATATGCAAATTAAACTTGCTATTATGTAGTGCTATATTGATCTATACTATAGTACTTCGTTTGTTGAAGTCATGCGGGTAGCTACTTTTCGTTTAAATGTCGGCTATGGTGAAGCTCGAATCGAGCAGACCGCGCCTCACATCCAATGCACCACTCAAACCCTAAAAACCCTCAACCCTTACTTACCTGCTACCTGAAACCTCTATTACACTTGCCGGCCTAAACCCTAAACCCTAAAGACCCCTAAAGCCTTAACCTCGAACCCTGGACCTGGAACCCTAAATGATCCCATGTCCTGAACCTCAACGTCCAGGGCTACCAGCGCCCCACGCAAGGCACGCTTGAGGACCATCTCAGTGACCTTCGGTTTAGGATGAGGTCTCTAATTGGCCCGGCAATGATAGAAAACTGGCGCTGCACGGTTTGAAGTGGACGGTGCGAGACAGTCTGTGACAGTGCAGAACGGTTCAGGAATTCTCTGAGTGCCGTGGGCAAGCCCCTGAATAACACCCAGAGGAGGATTGCCACTCCGAAGATGTGGGACACGCGTTGCTCGCAAGACCAAACCCCATAAGCTCTGCATCCGCCATCTGCCAACCTTGTCATCGATCTTTGCAAGATGCTGGAGCAACTGGATGTGCAGATTCCTGCTCAAGACATCGTTTCACTGAGGCTCTCAAAATTGGCAAGCAGAGCGTTTGAAGATGCCCCGTGATATCGATCACATGGGCGATAGCGATATAGCCCCATCCCGGTATCAAGGGATTCGCGAAGAAGACAGCTTGACAGGCCAGCTGCAACGCACACCTTCTATACCAGTACGAAGCTTTTCTTTGTCTGCGTCAATCTCCAATTCAACTCGCCACTGACATATTAGATCGGTAGTTGTGACGCCTTTCGAGGCTGTCATGTAGCAACACTGACCACGGCGTCCAACGAACTTGCATTGAATCTTCGAACCCGGAGCGCCCCACAAGCCATAACTCTACGCTTTAAGAACTCTAACCCCTAAACTCTACATGCGGTTTCAGGACTGCAATACTGCTTTCTCTAGCTAAACCCTAAACCCTAAACCCTTAACCCTAAACCCTAAACCCTAAACCCTAAACCCTACTTATTGCTGCAGGCCCCAACCGAGATCGCTCATGCCGGGGCATGGGCTTCGCACAATGCTCTGCAGCCAGAGGCTCACCTCGATGGGCTTAGGGTTTAAGGTTTTAGGGTTTAGGGTTTAGGGTTTAGGGTTTAGGGTTTAGGGCAGCTTTGAAGGAGTTGAAATCCTGAAAGTATACGATCGCTAAGGGTCCAACCACCTAATGATCATATACTCTTCTGAGTACTATACCTACGAAACTACTATCCTTAACCCAAGTACATGATTCTTAGGTCCTTGGGACCCTAAGGGTATCCTATAGAAGGAGGAGAGGGAGAAAGTGGGGACTGGAAGTACTGGTGGCCACTGACAGTGGGAGTTGTACTGCCATGAGCAGTGCTAGTAGTTCTTTATCAATGTATCAGTAACCCTAAACCTCTAAACCCCTAACCCCCTAAACCACTACTAAACCCTAAACTCTAAACCCTAAACCCCTAAGCTCTAAACTCTAAACTCTAAGCCCTACCTGAAGAGTGGCCCTACTTGAGGAACCCCCCACAAAAAAATCAACTGAGCCTTCGAAGACACCGAAGATGCCGCAAGGGGCGCCAAGGTCTGGCAGAGGCTTTTTCATGGCCTGGGATTTATGGCTTAGGGTTTAGGGCGTGTTTGTGTAGTCTCGTGGTTCTTTGGTTTTGTGTTTCTTTCTTTTGCGTGGATTTGTCGTACTTCCGTCCTTGTGCCGGGATGTGGATTTAGTGCTTCAGGGTGCCTGCAGGGTCTGGTTTCTCGTGAGTCAGGACAGATGGTGTTGTGGGGATTTGGAGACACTTAACCCTAACCCTAAACCCCAATTTCAGGGTGTTGGGGCATCAAGCCCTTAGCGACGCAGGGCTTCGCCAGGACTACCCACTGGGTTGGGGCTTTTTTCCCGGGCTAAACCTGTGTGTGGATGGGCTTCGGATGTTCCATGGCATCGCTTTTCAGCCTGCGGCTTTGTTAGTGGGTTTTGGGGTTGAGGGGTTTAGGGGTTTAGGGGTTAGAGTTTATAGGGTTTAGGGGTTTAGGGTTTAGGGTTTTAAGTTTAGGGTTTAGGGGTTTAGGGGTTTAGGGCTTACGGGGTTTAGGGCAGGGTTTTGGGTGTGCTGCTCACGCTCTGCAGGGGCTGAGTCCGACGGTAGGGTGCGGATCGCTGGCTCCATACCGGCCCGGAATCGGAAAATCCCAATTGAACAACAGCATCCTATGGGAGTTAGGATGAGGGGGACCCTTGGGGATATCGACCCTCTCAATAAGGTCAGGTCCCTTTTAAGAGGGCGAGAAGTAGGGTTCAGAGGGTGTCCCCTTTAAGGAGTCTCCCTAAATACTACCTAGGATCCTAGTTTAGACATCCCGGAAACCTCTTGAATACTTCAGGCTTTCCAGCTACCTTCCTTCCGTCCTTCCTTCCTTCCTTCCTGAGACTAGACACGGTTGAAAGCAAAACCCTAAACCCTAAATCCCTAATTCCTCGAACATTCCAGAAACCACAGGCCTTCGCCACCGCAAGCAAATTCGGAATCAACACCTGGAGTGCCCAAACGACGCAGAGGGAATGTGAGTTTTTGGGCTGTTAAGGAACCCTAAACCCTAAACCCCTAAACCCTAGGGGGAGCTGCGGGGCTTGGGGTTTCAGGCGCTTCGGCTGATCGGGTTGCGCTTAGAAGCCTCAAGCCCGAACCCAATCCCACCTCTCTACTAAACTCCTAAACCCTCAACCCTAAACCCAAAAAGCTCTACACCCAAACCGCCCCAAACCCAAAAAGCCCCAAACCTAAAACTCCTAAACCCCTAAACCCTTAAACCCCAAAACCCCTAAACCCCAAAACCCTAAACTCTAAACCCTAAACCCTAAACCCCTGAACTAAACCCCTAAACCCTAAACTCTAAACCCTAAACCCCTAAACCCCGAAACCACTAAACCCTAAACCCCCAAACCCTAAACCCTAATTAAACCCCTAAACGAAACCCCTAAACCAAAAACCCCTAAACCCTCACTGCCTCAACCCAAACCTCGCAAGCAGAAATCCCCAAACCCTGACATCCCCTCACCTCCGAACCCCAAAGCCCAAACCGCAAAGCCTTGCGCCTAAATCCCTAAACCATAAACCCTTAGACCCCAAAGCCCTGAGCCCTAAACCCTAAAACCTGAAACCGAACCCCTAAACCCCTAAACCCTAAATCCCCACAAAACCTAAACCCTAAGCCCTGAAACCCTCCGTAGGGAAGGGGTCAAAGGTTCCCAGGCTTCTGGCTTGAGCGTGGGGTTGTGGGTTGCGGGTTTAGGGTTTAGGGCTTTAGGAATTAGAGCTTTAGGGTTTAGGGGTTTAGGGTTCAGGGTTTAGGGTTTAGGGTTTAGGGCTTTAGGCTTTAGGGGTTTAGTAGGGGTTTAGGGTTTAGGGGTTTAGGGTTTAGGGCTTTTGGGTTTGGGGGTTCGACATTTAATGGCTTCGGGCTGAGGGCTAAGGATGGAAGTGTGTCTGAGAATCCGTGCCAAGCTTTGGAACTTGGGTTCAATTAGGGTTTAAGGTTTAGGGTTTAAGGGATAGAGGTTTGGGTTTAGGGTTTCAATGTCCAGGTTTCAGGGATAGGGCTTAGTATAACTCGTGAGATAGAGCGCTTTCTTGAAGGAAGTAAGTTTTCAGTTACCAGAGTATTGAGGGCTACACTGCAAATCTACGGAATGGACGCGATGCCGAACACAGGGAGTAGCCGGGGCCGGAACCTGGAAACCCCAAAACCCAAAACCCTAAACCCTAAACCCAAAACCCAAAACCCAAAACCCTAAACCCTAAACCCTAAACCCCAAATGCTTCAATCCCAAACCCCGGAACCTTTGAACCTCACCTCCCGACCCACCCTCTCAGCCTCCTCCAAAACGGCCCCAACCCGAAACTACGATGCTGCAACGCGGCATGTCTTGCATTGGCCTTCTTTTGGTTCTCCGCATCACCTAAGGGTTTAGGGTTTAGGGTTTAGGGTTTAGGGTATAGGGTTTAGGGTTTAGGGTATCTGCCGATGAAGCCGCCATTTTCTGGCTGATGGGGATCCGGGGATGAGATGTAGCCTCCGGTTTGATTCAGGGTCGGTCTATTTGAGTCTATTCGGGACTTTCCGAAAATTTGGTACCTTATTTTGGGGTCCTTATATTGAGGATCCTATTATTTAGGGTGCTATATTAGGGTCCCCTATTTTCGGAAACCCCCATTTGCGACCCAGAGTTTCGGTGTGGGGTTCAGGGTGCATGGTCTAGCGCTGGTCACTCACGGTTGAATGCCTGGCGTGTAAGGTTGAAAGGGATTTGGGGCTTAGAGCGAAAGCCTTCATGCTTTGTGAATACAGGGTCACTGGCGCTCACCTAAAACCCTAAACCCTAAACCCTAAGCCCTAAGCCCAAACCCCTGAACCCCTAAACCCCAAAACCCCTAAACCCCAAAACCCCAAAACCCCAAAACCCTAAAAGGTCACAAGGCAGAGGTTCTTTTTTTTGGCCCTAGGTCTCAAAACCGTGACCCGCCAGGTGGTGGCTTCGTCAAAGCACGTACTCCCAGAGACTCCAATACCCCTTAATTAAGGAATATACCTTAAATCTTATTAGGGATCCCTACTTTAATTTAAGTAAGGTATATCAGGTATATTCCTTAAGTAAGGGGTATTGGAGTCTCTGGGACTCAGGCTTCGTTTTGGGATCTCAAGGCCGGCAAAGAACCTTGTGCTTAAGGAGAGTTGCGGCTTTAGTTGTGTGTTTGGCACACATCCACCCTAAACCCCAAACCCTGAAACCTCAACCCTGAAACCCCAAAACCTTGAAACCCCAAAGCCTAAACCCCAAACCCTAAACCCTAAACCCCAAACCCTGTAACCCTGAAACCCCCCCAAAACCCTGAAACCCCAAGCCAAACCCTAAACCCCAAACCCTGAAGCCCTGAAGCCCTGAAACCCTGAAACCCTGAAACCCAAGCCAAACCCTAAACCCCAAACCCTAAACCCTCAAACCCCTGGAACCCTGGAACCCTGGAACCCTGAAACTCTGAAGCTTGGGGATCCCCGCGCGTCGTGAACCCGCCGGAGTATAAATGCATCGGCTGCTCTTTGGCCGCCATGGCTCTGAGGTGCTTGGGCTTCGGGCTTTAGGTTTAGGGCTCAGGGATGAGGGTCTAGGAGTCTGGGGTTTGGGGTTTGGGGTCTAGGGTTTTTTTTTTGAGCCCCTGTTTCCGTCAGCATCCAGGCAACAGGCAGAAGGTCCCGGGGAGGGTCTAGGGTTTGGGGTTTAGGGTTATAACGGGTACATGTATGAGGCAACGATGAAGGGCAGCTAAAGTGTCTACGTGCTTGTGTTGTTCGGCTCGGGCTTTGGAGGTCTAGGGCTCAGGTTTGCAGGTGCAATGGGACGGGGCGGCTTGGGGGGCTCAGGGGTTAGTAGGGCTTGGGGCATTTTGTATTTTGTTTAGGGTTTAGGGTTTAAGCTTTTTAGGGTTTGGGTCGAGGACGATCCGGGTCCATGGCTGGGATAATATCGGAATTGCTGCGACCACCACGACTCGGACCACAACTGCTGCCGTTCTTCTCACTGCCCCTAAAACCTGAAGCCCTGAGCACTGTGATTAACGAGACCTGAACATCCGAAGCCCAAAGCCGGTGAGCCTGACACTGCACTGTATGTAGATGTATTATGTGTATACATACATTTGTGGGGCCCGTATGTAAACAGGTCCGTACATACATGCTTGCTTACTTAATTGCTCACTGACTTCCTCACTCCGTCACTCGCTCGTTCGCTAATAAACCTGCTTGCTTGACAGATGTAGAATTGTAGTTCTCCTGGTAGCTAATCTGCAGTGTATGTACATAGATGTGGGTGTGCTGATGTGTGTGCCATAGTATTCCTTCATCGACATGATACACCTGCTTTTCTTTTAAAGGCGCAGCAGCGAGGTTCGCTGGTTCCCAACGATCTTCTTCTGGCGACTCCTACTGTGTTGTCCGGCCCTTTCCACTCTCCCTCAGGCTTGTGCTTAGGATTGGTCAGGGTTGCGATGAGGATTATGATGCGCTTGGAGAGACTTCATGTAGGGGCCTTAATGATTACAATAGGGCTTTGGGGCCCATTATACTATAATTCAAAACAATTACAATAAGGGAGCCCACAAAACAGTATAAGTGTAGGTAATTATTTAGGCCCCTACTGTAAAAAGCTTTTACTGGGGCGTCCGAGGATCATGGACGGACTTTGGTCTAAACGGCAAGTTGGCCATGGAAAACGATCTCTTCCGCGTCAGCCCGAGCGCCTAATTCCCAGTTCAAAAACGGTTTAGGGTTTAGGGTTATCTGAATTCCAAACCCCTAAACCCTGAAACCTAAAACCCTAAACCCCTAAACCCTAAACCCTAAACCCCAAAACCCTAAACCCTAAACCCTAAACCCCTAAACCATAAAACCATAAACCCTAAACCCCTAAACCCCTATTCCAAATAATCTCAAAACCTCAGACTGCAGGGGCAAAAGCCTCTATCCGAGATCCTAAGCCCTGAGCCCTCGATCCTAAAACCTCGACCCTTAATAGGCCAAGCCAAACCACGATCTGATCTAGCAATCGTACTTCTTGTTGTAGTAGCAGAGCGATGGAAACAGCCGTGCTTGGGGTTTGGGCCCCATATAATTATAATGACCCTCGTCATTCTCAAGATCATTCTTCTGAGCAGTGCTCCTAGACACAGGCATCATCATTGCCCACCACCACCATCCTGCAACATAGAGCCCTGGCCACAGACAACATCCCTGAAACCCAAGTGGACCGGAAACCCTCTGTGGCGGAAACAAGTACGCAGTGGCCTGCGCGCACTGTCTGATTCCATTGAGGACGTGAGGTCTGGTCATCTTCCAAGGTGCTACCCCCTAAACCCTAAACCCTAAACCCTAAACCCTAAACCCTAAACCGTACCGGGTTGAATCTTACTTCCCCTCAAAAAGCCAGGGACATGAAAGGTTAAACTTTCAGATTGCTACTAGATTATAAGCACCCAAAAAGTTTAAAGGTTGGATTGGAGAACTAAGGAATTTTAAGCAGCCAAAAGTCCCAAGCCCTCCTGAAGCGAGCAGCCACGATGCGACCATGCCCTGGTTAATGTAGGGGCCTAAATAAGTACCAATACTAATTTTTTTTTGGGGGGTCCTTCTCATATTTCTAGTATAATGGGCCCCAAAACCCTATTCCAAGTATTCAGGCCCCTATATCACCCAAGAGCCTGAACCTGAACGCTCAACCCTGCAGTGCGGATCTCGGGCTGATGCCAGAAGAGCCAATTGAGCGATTGGTAAATATCTCGGGGATACCGCTGGAAAGTGAGAAGCCTCCTGCTGAAGTCTATTTGCAGTACTATCGCCACCACCGCAGGTCCCCTTGACCCTGAACTCCAAGCCCTTAACCCCTAAACCCTAAACCGCACGTCCCCTAAACCCGGAACCCTAAACCCTTGAACCTTGAACCCTAAACCCCTAAACCCCTAAACCCTAAGCCCCTAAAGCAGCTAAGCTTCGATTAGCAATACTTGACTACCTGCCTGATTGGGTTCTAAGTGCCCTCATCTGGGCCGTGAATGCAGGATGAACAGGATCCTTGTCGAAGGAATGCCAAAAAACTTATCCGATGTCAAGATTGCTCAATCGCAACCGCCTTTGAGCCCTAAACCCTAAACCCTAAACCCTAAACCCAAAATCAAGGAAGCCAATGATGCGACCAATTGCTATGTATGTGCATGCTCGCTGCATGGTCTTGTGATTGAAGTTCCGGGCTCGGGGTGCTGCGTTCTAGTTCAACAGCCTCCAGCCTAAACCCTAAAACCTAATAGCCTGAACCCCAAGCCCGAAACCCCAAACCATTGTAAACCCTAAGCCCTAAACCCGAAACCCCGAACAATCAACCCCCAAACCCTAAACCGCAAACTGCCCAAGCTCAAAAAGTCGAAGATGCCTTTCCTGAATATTCACTGACCCTTACCAGGATCTGGACGACAAGACGAACGTCGCCAGTTGTCGTCTTCCTGGCTTCTTCCTGTCCTCTGATTTTCTGTGCCTTCGACATTGTTGTCCGACTTGTCTTATTTTCTTTCGACATGTAAGTCCTCAATAAAACCGTATTTGCCAAGCTCAGTTTCTGCTTTGACCAAACCGTTCTATCTGCATCTGTCCGTCGTTTTTCCGAAACCTTATAGCAGTAGCAGCAGGATGCTCAAGAGGAAGCCTATGTCTTCAGGCTTATCAGAGGTTGATGGCGTCGTCGGCGCGAGCCTGCACTTGTCAAGGCAGTTCGGAAAATCGGGTGTTCTCTCGAGTGGTCAACGCTACCAGCATAATCAGAGTCTAGAAGTGTCCCCTGTGGCTTCAAAGGATGTTACAAGTTACAAGGATATCTTGAAATTGGTCGCTTCCTCTGCATGCCTGTTCAGCCATCAGTAGATCCCGGAGTAATCACTTCCCCAACTAACCCGAAAGATTGCTCGGGGTTACGATGTTCTCCTGTAGGAAGGTGGTTTGATGGGTTCGAGACCTGGCTCCAGCGAATATCTGTTACCACGGCCCAAAAACCTGTCGAAGTTCTGTGCCCCGAACCCGAACTTCAATAAAAGGAGCTCACCCCACCCCTCCCTCCCCCTGCCAAGCGAAGAACACATGAAATCGAAACGATATGGAACCGACTTCCAGAAGGATCCAGCAGCTTCCCAAGAGATTTCACATAATTTAGATTCCTGAAGAAGTGCCAACATGTTCCTTCGGGTAGAGCCATACTGCTCAAGCGCTATCAGAAATCTTTCATAGGGTTTTTGGAGTTTTAGGGCTCTAAGCGTTTGGGCTACCCTGCTTTAGGGTTTTGGGCTTCATCGTTCCAAGGGCTTTGTGGTTTTAAGGGCTTTCGGAGATGGGAGTCGGATAAACTACAGAAAGATCCTAAACCTTGCACTGAGACCCTGAACCTTCACACCAAACTTCGAGAAGGATAAAGTTCAAACAGATTGTGTTCACTGCAACCCTAAACGCTAAGCCCAAAACCCACAACACGCGGGCCGGGCCTAATCTCGCCGCTTTGGCGGGCTCGTGCAGCATTTAAAAGGATCCTGTCAGGCTTATCCGGGTTTAGGAGTGCTTAGGGTTCTGGGTTTAGGGGTTTGGGGTTTGGGGTTTATAGGGTTTAGGGTTTAGGATTTTGGGTTTAGGTTTTAGGATTTAGGGTTTAGGGTTTGGGGTTTAGGGTTTACGGTTTTTGGGTTTAGGGTTTTGGGTTGGTGCTTAGGGTTTGGGGTTTGATTGAGGTTTAAGCGGGGAGTCGGAGGTGTGGGCATGCTCTGGGATTTCGGGTAGGGTTGATGGGTTTAGGGTTTA
>CAJNDV010000422.1:0-12635 GCA_905221635.1 Symbiodinium sp. CCMP2456
TTTTTTGGGGGGGGGGGGGCTTGTTGTCCAGGGTTGATCAGTTGAGGTTTTTAGGGTTGGGCGGGCATGAGGGCAAGTTCACTGCAGCTCCTCCTAGAAAAGAATTTAGGGGCTTGATGGTTTAGGGTTCTTGGAGCAACGGGTTTGGGATGGGACGTGCAGTTCAAGAAGGATCTTGTGAGCCTCCGAACTCGATTTAGTGGGATTTTTCAAAACGCCTCCTGCTTAAAAGCCGGCACGCCGGCTGTGCGGTTGGCATGTGAGGACCACCACGGCACCACCTGAAGCCTAATCCTACAATAATGATTAGTAGTCGTTGTGATCGTGTTGGTGGTACCCGCAGTGGTAGTGGTAGTAGTTGCAGTTGTAGTGGCACTTGGAGTGGAAGTGGTAGTAGTAGAGGTGGTAGTAGACGCAGTCGTAGTCGTCGCAGTCGTCGAGTCGTCGTAGTCGTCGTCGCAGCCGTAGTCGTAGCCGTGGTACTGATAATGATAGTGGTAGTGGTAGAAGTAGTAGTAGTAGTAGTAGTCGTCGTCGTCGTCGTCGTCGTCGTCGTATTACTAGCAGCAGCAGCAGAAGTGATAGCGGTGTTTGGGTAAAAGCCAATTTGTAAAACCTCCCATGTTATGAGGTTAAGAAGGTCAGCAGCTCTTTGGCGTGGGGTTGGTACACGTACGTCGAGACGGCTGTGGGCTGTGGACCGGCAACAATATAGCAATACATATAACATGAGCCTCGGAAGCGTTTCGGGATGACCAGGCGGCACATGGTCGTAAGCGGGTAGCTCCCTGAACCTTGATCTGCCGTCACTCTTCGCTGTGCCTGGCTCGGCAGCGGACGGCATCATGAACACATTCAGGTTACAGAACTCGAGTTAACAGTTATACATGTGTAAATTCGAGTGGGGTAAACCGTTGAGCTTGCACACCAAGCCGCTGCAGCTCATCGAGCCCACACCAGAAAACCCTGCACGCGAAAGACCGCCAGCAGAGAACCGCAACGGAGGCATCATGAATCTGCGGTGCGTAGCGTCTAAGCCACACCCCAACCCCTGACACAGAACCACCGAACTCGTAGTCGATTGGACTATGCATGTCCTTACATGTATTCTGGTGGTATACAGAGAGGGCGAGCGGTGGATGCCACAAAGATGTTGCTGCGTGGATGGTGATTCCACGAAGAGGCACGGAGGACACTTGTCCGAGAGGGTTCATAGGGCCATAGGGGAAGACACCGCAACATCTGGGTTCCAAGGGCCTTGCCTTAGAGCCCTAGACCACAAACCTCAACTCCTAAACCTGACACCCCTCTAAACAACCTCAACCCCAACACATCCGCGAGGGCGTTGAATAGCTCTTTGTGAACTGTGTGATCTCTCTTTTGGGCCTAGCTGTTCCCCCTTTATCCTCTGAGCTGCATCTTCTTCTGCTGGTTGCTGTCGGTTACGGAACACACCCCCTAAACCCCAAACCCCTAAACCCTATAAGCCCTAAACCCCTAAACCCCTAAACCCCTAAACCCCTAAACCCTAAACCCTAAACCCCGCATGCGAAAAAAACTCCGAACCGCAGATCCGAAAACTCCGAAACCCTAAATGACCCCCAAAGCTCTCGCCTGCGACAGGAAGAGGGCCTTAAAAGCAACAAGCAAAGCTGAGGCCAAAGAACCTAATGTAGGGGCCTGAAGAATTACCAATACTATTTTGGGGGGTCCTTATCATATTTATAGTATGATGTACACCCAAAACCCTATTTTAATTATTAAGGCCCCTACATTAGAGCCCGAAGCCCCGAACCACAGCCCCGGCTGCCCAAGGCCCCAAGACCCTAAACCCCAAGCTCGAAATGTGGAGCCCCAAATGCCATGTGGGTAGTTCTCTCAATCATGGTCCCTTCTTGAGGAACCCTAATTTAGAGAACTAGCTGTTCCTAACCCTCCAGGTACCTGCTATATAGGGCCCTAGGGGCTCTAGTACCTTATATAGCAGGTACCTGGAGGGTTAGGGTATGTCCTCAACCCTAAAACCTCAACCTTAAACCCTAAACCCTTAAACTGAAACCCTAAACCCTAAAACCCTAAACCCCAAACCCTAAACCCTAAACCTGTCCTTCTCACCGAACCGACCTCGCCAGCAGAGCCCGAGTTGCGGAATCCAAACCCCCAACCCTTGTCTCCGAAAGCTCACGGGTTCAGGGTTTGGGGTTTGGGATTTAGGGTTTAGGGTTTAAGGTTTAGGGTTTGAGGTTTAGGGTTTGGGGTTCAGGGTGTAAGGTTTAGGGTTTCGGGTTTAGGGTTCAGGGTGTAAGGTTTAGGGTTGAAGGTTAGTCTGAAGGTTTTGGGGTTTAGGGTTTAGGTGGCTGACACTCAGAGCTCAGCTGCAACAGGGTTTAGGTGGCCTTGCCGGCCTTGCGAGAGTGAGGAGCCTCGAAAGCCTAACCCCACAGCCAGCAAGCCATGGGTTAAAGGTTTAGGGCTTCTTGGGATATGGGGGTTTCCGAAAATCGGGGGACCCTAATATAGTACCCTAACTAGTAGGATCCTAATTATAAGGACCCCCCAAATAGGGTGCCACTTATTTCGGAAACTCCATATGTTGAACAAACTATCAGGGAGGTCTTCTCTGTGCGGTGTCTATTTATAATTCAAGCTTGACTGCATCTGTTTTTTCCATGTTACACATGCTGCTATCCTGGGATCGTGTGGGAGGTTTAGGGGTTTTGAATTTGGAGTCTCGTGTTCAGGGGCTTCGGGTCTGGGGTTGAGGGTTTGGTGTTGAGGGCTTAAGCGCCTGTAGTCGCGTAGCGTGGCCCGAAGTCCTGAACTAGGTAATTTCTGGGCCTAAATAATTACAAACATTGTTTTGGGGGTTCCTGATTATAATTATAGTATAACGGCCCTCAAAACCCTCTTCTAATTATTAAGGCCCCTACATTAGCTTGTGGTACAGGAGGTTGGGGCTTGGGAAGTCTTGGTCCTTTTTACTGGGTTTTTTTAGTGAATGTGTTAGTTCTCGAAGTTACGGTCCCTGTTTGGGGTCCATTTTCGGGTTTAGGGTTTATGCTTTAGGGTCCCTGTTTAGAGTCCACTCTCTAAGGGTGCCTTTCTCTTTTCGGGGACCCTCCCACGTGGGTGCTCCCTAAACCCTAAACCCTAAACCCTGAACCCTAAACCGTGAAACCCTAAACCCTGAACCCTAAACCCTAAACCCTTAACCCTAAACCCTAAATTCCTTCTGTCAGCTCGTTGTCGCACCTAGCCGACTCAAGACCTCATGCCTCGCCTGGATTGTCCGCGTAAGCACCGCCCTCAACCCTCAACCCGAAACCCTAAGCCCCTAAACCCTAAACCCGAAACCCTAAACCCGAAACCCTCAACCCGAAACCCTAAGCCCGAAACCCTAAACCCTAAACCCTAGACCCGAAACCCTGAACCTCCACGAAGAGGTGACCCGGGATGTGCGAGACACTCACAGCAACCGGCCTTAGTTTCGTCTCTGCTCCTCGGACCGCCTCTTTCTGGTCTGTTCTATATAAGCCGTGGGGGTCTTAGGTCTTAGGTCTTAGGGTTTAGGGTTTAGGGTTTAGGGTTCAGGGTTCAGGGTTTCGGGTTCAGGGTCTAGGGTTCAGGGTTCAGGGGTTAGGGCTTGGGGTTTAGGGTTCAGGGTTTAGGGGTTAGGGCTTGGGGTCGTGAGCTCTTGCTAAGAAACCTACCTCTGCTTGTTGTTAAAGGCTTTCTCCGCCTGGTTTGGTACGGTTTTTACATTACACTACGCGTTTCTTGTTTGCGGAACATGCAGGAAATGAACTTGTATAGGCTACCGGCTACCGGCACCTTGATGACGAACAAACTGCTGACCTTCAGCCCTAAGCCCTCAGAGTGTCAGGCCTCATGGACTCTTCCAAAGGCGTTTCCTGTCCAAGCAGAGACTCCCCCAATTTGGGACCGTGTAGTGACGGTTTAGGGTTTAGGGTTGACGGTTTAGGGTTTAGGGTTGTTTACTTCCCCCTTCAAGGGATCTACTTTTTGGATCCTCCCAGGAGTCTGGGATGATCCTGTGTGTGATTTTCTAGCATCGGGCAGCAACGGCCCCATCACAGCCAAGAGACTTTGCGTTGACCTCATACAGGAGCCTCAGACCCGAACACCAAACCCAAAACCTTCGTGCTAAATTTTGAGCCCTAAAGTAAAGTATAAGCCCAACAATCTGTCAACCACACACTCTGAACAGTCTGAACCCTAAAGCCTGAACCCCAAAAGCCCCAAACCCAAGAACCCCTAAACCCTAAACCCAAAACCCCAAAACCCAAAAACCCCAAAACTCTAAACCCTAAACCCCAAAACCCCAAAACCCCAAAACCCCAAAACCCCAAACCCAAGAACGTCAAGAACCCGAAAGCTCGTGTCACAGGAGGGCTCTTGGGCCGCATCCTCCGCCGCCGTGTCGCTGTGGGCCACACGGCTTTGAGGGTTTAGGTTTAGGGTTTAGGGTTTAGGGTTTAGGCTTAAAGGGGCTTTGGGGTCTAGGGCTTAAGGGGACTGTGGGGTTTAGGGTTTAGGGTTTAGGGTTTAGGCTTAAAGGGGCTATGGGGTTCAGGGTTTAGGGTTTAGGCTTAAAGGGGCTTTGGGGTTTAGGGCTTAAAGGGACTATGGGGTCTAGGGTTTAGGGTTTAGGGCTTACAGGACTATGGGGTTTAGGGTTTAGGGCTTAAAGGGACTATGGGGTTTAGGGTTTAGGGCTTACAGGGACTATGGGGTTTAGGGTTTAGGGCTTAGGGCTTAAAGGGGCTATGGGGTTTAGGGCTTAGGGCTTAAAGGGGCTATGGGGTTTCTTTGAGAGGTTCTGGGTTTAGGGTAGACTTGAAACAGTGAAACAGATCAGGCACCAGTAGTCAAACGGGTTGCGGGTTTGGGGCAGCCTGTGCTTACAAGTCTCTTTCATAGGTTCCCTGATGCATCCAGAGGGCTTCGGGCACAAAAGTTCTACGGCCTGACATGGATGTAATCACGAAGCCGCGGCAGACGTATAGACGGACTCCTTAAACCCTCTACAAAAATCCCAAGCCATAAACCCTAAACCTTAAACCGTAAACCCTTCATCAATTCGTTTCGTTCTGGAAGGTTGTCACGGCCTTCCATGTCCTCTTCCTCTCCTTTGCCACTTACCGCGACTGCCAGATGAGGAAGCAGGCAAGTGTTTAGGGTTTGGGGTTTAGGGTTTAGGGTTTAAGGTTTAGGGGGTTTAGGCATTAGGAGAGTGCTTATTACGCTGGGATATCCTATTATCTGGGGTCGGCCTAGAACGTAATCCCTAAACCCTAAACCTAAACTTAACCCCTAAACCTTAAAAGCCCTATAAAGGAATAAACCTTCAACCCCGAGCATGGGCTCGGCCAGCTTGCCAAGTGAGGACTTGCTAATGCTGGTCTATGTCTGGCTGGGATTACTTAGGGGTTACGGCTTAGGGTTGAGGGTTTAGGGGAATGCTTGGAGGCTATAGCCCACAATGCGCAGCCAGAGTTGTAATTTCTGCTTGCTAGGGTCCCAAATTCAGTATAAAAGACGGGTGGGCGTTGTTTCTCTTTCAAGTCATAGTCCCGCTTTGCAGGATTGTTGTTGCTGTCCTGTCATAAGTTGCAGGAAGGGCCCCTAAACCCTAAGCCCTAAACCCCAAGTAGGCAGGAGGGCCTTAAACTGTCATGGCAGGAGAGAAAGGAGCGGTAAGAAACATTTTAAATAACATCTATATGCATCTCTCTCTCTCTCTATATAAATATATATACATATACATAAACATATACATATACATACATGTGTAAATATAAATAAATAAATAAATAAATAAATAAATATATATATATATATATATGTGTGTGTGTGTGTGTGTTCGTGTTAAAAGGACGAGCGTGAGAGTCGACGCTGTAGCCCCTTAAGCCTCTGCAGCACCCCGCAGACCCCTTTCGACACCCTTATGAAACGACTTACAGTCTAAGGATCTAAGGACCTACAAATGCCTTATATCCAAACTGCTCAACCCTAAACCCCTAAACCCCTAAACCCCTAAACCCTCAACCCTCAACCCTCAATCCTAAACCCTAAACCCTAAACCCTAACAGAGAGCCGGGCATCTTTGAGTCGGCTAGCATTTTTCCCCTTTTCCTTTGTAGTGAAATCCCGAGGGGCCTGAGGCTTGGGCGTCTAGGATTGAGCCGATACCGTGCTCAACTGCCATCATGGCTTGGGTTTGGGGTGTGTCTTGCAGGATGTAATGTAGGGGCTTTAATAGTTAGAATAGACAAGGGTTTTTTGGGCTCCTTGTTATAATTAGACTATAATGTATACCTCAAACCCTATTCTAATTATTAAGGTCTCTATATTATACCGGCAGTTTCCGGACTGTCTGCAGAGTACCGCACTCTCATGCTTCAGAGCCCGGAAGGCAACCAGAGCTAAGGTAATGTAGGTGCCAAAATAATTACCGACACTGTTTTGGGGACTCCTCATTATAATTGTAATATAATGGGCCCAAAACCTTATTCTAATTCTTGAGACCCCTATATTGTCACTCGAACTCAAAACCCAAAACCCTAAAGCGCCGAAGCCAGGGGTGGTGGAAGGAGGAGTACTTCCTCACTCGAGATGCGGCGCACGCGCAGGTCGGACTTCAGGCATTTAGGATTTTATTACAGAAGTTCTAGATCTCAGGGGTCACTGAAGTTTAGGGCCTAGGGTTAGGGTTTAAACCCTAATCGCCCTAATCCCTAAAAACCGTAGGGATCAAGTCATCTTGTTTTCACGCCGAATGCGAACACGTGGATCCTCGCCTGGCTTGTCCGAGTTGTGAGAGTGTAAACCGTAGGGACTTCAAGGCTTGCGTCCTGCGGGCTTCGGACTATCTCAGATATCGTATAGGCCTTCCGAGGCGCTAAACCCTAAGATCTAAACATGCAGCCCCACACCCTAACATAGGGGCCTGAATAATTAAAATAGGGTTTGGGGTAGATTAGACTATAATAATACTAATAATAATAATCATAATAATCATAATAACAATAATAATAAGGAGCCTCCAAAACCCTATTCTAATTATTAAGGCCCCTACACTAGGCGCCCGCGAAGCCTTTCGACAAGCCCTGAAGCTCCGGAGTCAAAGTCCCAAGAAGGACTCGGTTTGGGTTTAGGCTTTAGGGTTCAGGGTTTAGGGTTTAGGGTTTAGGAGTTTAGGGTTTAGGGTTTAGGGGTTTAGGGTTTAGGGTTTAGGGTTTAGTGGTAGTAGCAGGCAGTGTAGATGCAGGAGCAGGGTGATTGTAAGCTGGCCCCGGGCAGCTGTAAAGTTTAATGAGCAGGTAGATAGATAGATGCATAGACAGAAAGATAGAGAGATATATAGATAGATAGATAGATAGATAGATAGATAGGCAGATAGATAGGTACACAGGTAGTTAGATAAGATGAGCTTAGACTCCGACTCAAAATTCATGACTCGACTCGACTCGGCTAACTAGAGTAGACATAGACTACACTAACGTAGGAAGATTACTGGACTGGCCTGGACTGGACTCAACTAATTGGACTAGACAAGACTAGACTAGACTAGACTAGACCAGACTAGACCAGACTAGACCAGACTAGACCAGACAGACAGACAGACAGACAGACAGACAGACAGACAGACAGACAGACAGACAGTTGTGTCTACGGAGAGAACGTCGACACACGTGACGTTGTTCTTTGCCCAACACACGGTTAGCCCGCGTGACGCGTTGTCGCCGTGACATCTGCAACCAACGACAGGCCTTGAAGATCAAGCTGCACGTCCGCTTCCGTGCGCTGCTGTGCTCCGCGGCCCATGCCATTCGAGCACAGGACATCCCTGGCGCGGGGTTTGGGGTTGAGCGTAGGGTTGAGGCTTCAAGGGTTTCTTTACCTGTTTCTATAAGAGTTTCTATACGGATTTTACTGGAGGTTTGTCGGGTTTCGGCGTCCACCTTAAATTCGGGGTGGGGGGACGATAATATGGGTTATATGGTATACTCCTTATTTCAGGGGTTTTGGGCTCTTTGGGTAATAGGTTGAATAGCCTATGCCCAGAGCAGCTAAAGGATTGAATCCACCGAGCTTGGTCATTTTATAGGGGTAATCTTGGCTTCGAGTTTAGGGTCAGTCGCACAAGGCATGTTCACCGTCCCTCTGCCCGATTTTGCCGCCCTAGAGACACGCAGACTCCGACCCCAAAGCCCGCATGGCCACATGGGGGTTCTCTAGATTAGGGTTCTTTATTGGGTTCCTTATCATGAGATTGACGCCGCCCTTTTTGGTGATCCAAAAAAGTCCCGCAATCCAGAGGCTTGAAAGCTGCCCTAAGCTACCGTCTGCTTGGTGCCTGCGCCGTTTCGAGGGTGATTGTGGGCTGGCAAACACGAGGGTAGGATAGCTGCCCTCCATTGGTCCATCTTAGACACGGGCAGGACACACTCTCATTCCCAAACTCCGAGTGTGAGTGCCGAAGCCCAATTTATCAGCCTATACGCCCTACACAAGCCCGTAAAAGTCTCAAGCTGAACGAATGGAACCTGAAACGCCGAGAGAGACCTGAACCCCAAAAGCCCCAAGCCTAAACTCTTGAGGCCCTGTATGGGTCAAGCTTTCAAACTCGCCCTGAAGCTCTCGAAGCCCTGTGTAGGGTTTAGGGTTTTAGGGTTTTAGCGCCTTAGCCCTTCTGCTTACTAAACCCTAAACCCTAAACCCTAAACCCTAAACCCTGAACCCTAAACCCTAAACCCTAAACCCTAAACCCGGGTTTAGGGTTTTAAGGCCTAAGCCCTTTTGCTTGCAAGGAGGGCCTCTCCTGGCTTTCGAAGCTCTGGGGGGTGCAGTGCGTGAGGACGGGGACCTTCAGGTAGGAGGCCTTGGCTTCTGCACTAGGGTTTTTTTTTGGGATTAGGGTTTAGGGTTTAGGGTTTAGGGTTTAGGGTCAAAACCCCAAACCCTAAACCCTGAAAACAGGGTTTAGGGCACCGCTCTCTGTCGGGCAAGGGGAGCTCGGCTCTTTCGCTGTGGAGTTTTGGGGTGCAGGGCTCTGGCAGTCGACAGAGACCAGAAGCTGAAACCCCAGCCCTTGAAGGGTTTAGGGTTTAGGGAAAGAGCGGGTTCCGGGTTCAGGAGCAACTTCGTGTCAAGGCCGTTGAGTATTCTCGCACGTCTGAGTTGCAAGATGCTTTTTCAAGGCAGATGCATCTGACCCTTACTTGCTCCTAGTTGAGTGGATGTCTTTTCGTTCTTCGTCGCATCACTGGCAATGACAAACTTCGGGATCAGATGGGGGCGTGCTAGCAGCGTTTTCAGATGTAAAGTACGCTACTCGACACAAGTTTTACAATGCCGACTTGCTGCAAGCATGAGGAAAGACCAGGCTACTCACTATTTCCAGCACCATGCTGTAGTTACATCCATCGCAGCCTCTCACTGGAAGAGGCATAAGGCCTTCAACAGTTGCAGTAGGCGTACTTCTGAGACAACTGCATTAGAAGCAACTTGTATATAAATATTCTTGGCCATCATCCGAACCATCGTGTCCGCTCGGATCATGCTTTCAGTCTAGGACATTTTCAGGTGGGTAGTTACCGTTATAGGAACCTTATACAAGGTCTATATACCTTATGGAAGCCCTATAGAAGCCCTATATACCCTAAACTCCCCGCCTGTAGCTTCCTTTATATAATTCAGCCCTTATGCTAGGACCTCTGCAGCCGACCGGCTCTACCTCACCGAGCTGGACGTGCAGTTCATGCTTCTGCACATGAGCCTTTGACCGAATTCGTTATGTGTTGAGACACCTAGCCGCACCCGACATAATGATAGTGCAAGAGCCGTAAGAAGAAGGGACTAAAGAATTCTGGATTCTATTCTAAATTATCCAGACCTGTGTCTGAACAACCACACTTTAATACCGAAACCCTGCGCCTCAAGCCTTAAGCCCTTAACCTCCTACATAGGCTGACCCCACTCCCTTCTGAGAACCGGCCAGGAGCCTCTTCGGAATGAGTTCTAATGATCTGATCTAGGGGGAATGAATGATGAGCAAGAGGAAGCCTGCCTCAAACAATTTGGCTTAACCCCCCCTGCAATTACGCCAAGAGCCCCCTACCCCGTACCTAGCGGATGCACGTATCTACGAGGGCTTCGGTTGCTCTTTTGGTAATCCCAATCCTCAACCCCAAGCCCGATACCGATTTAGGGTTTGCGGTTAAAAAAGGGGCTTTTTATAATTACCTATTACTATTTTGGGGGTTCTGTAGAACCATAGTACAACATACCCCAAAACTGTATTCCGAATTCTTAAGGCCCCTACATAGGGGTTTTGGCTCGAGTTTAGGGTTCCAAACCCCAAAGTCTGAAGATGTGGGCATCAAGCTTCGACCCGCAGCTGCTATCGAATTCGCATAGAAGCCGGAAGAGTTGATGGTGCTATTTCTGGGTGCCTTAGTAGCGCGCCATACTACAATATACTTCTAAAGTTCAAACCATGGGCCCCTAGTATGGGCCCTTAACCCTAGTATGGGCCCTCAACCCTGGGATCCTTATACACCCATTATATACCCTATACCTACCCTTAAGGGTCCCTAGAAAGGCCTGAGAGTTCATATTAGGGGCCCATACTTCTAACCTTTGAATTCCTAAAAACCGTATTCGCACACATCCTGAGCATCCCACCCCTAGGTACCAGGTCACCTTTGCCACGGAGGATGCGGAAGGGTCGCCTTTGTTGAGTTCGGCTCCGAGAGGTCATATCCGGGGCCTAAATAATTACTATCTTGGGGCGTTCCTTAGTTTAGCTATAGTATAATGGGCCCCAAAATCTATTCTAATTATTAAGGCCCCTACGTTAGGCAGGAAAAGTCTGGGGTTTGTCCGGAGTCGAACGGCATAAGGCTGGAGTTTTTGTACAGGGAGAGGCAGCGTGCCAAGTCATGGTATTGTGGGGAACATGGCTTGCCTCGAGGCGATGATTCTCGAGGCGATTTTGCTGCAACTCTATGTCAGACCTGGCTAGTAGTTGGATTCAAGGGTTGTTGTCTTGGTTGTGGTTGTGCTGCTGGTAATGGAGCTAATGTGTTATAGTTGTCCATTTGCTTGTTAGTCCGTGTTCTTGTCCTTCTTGTCATTCTGCGGTAGGAGTCAGCATGGACCCGAAAACGGAACGCGGATTTCTTGGCCTTGCAGCTCAAGGTGCAGCAGGCAAGGGCTGAAATCTGTTGCCTAGGACAAGAGCCTAGGATCTCTGACGCAGTGTGACGGGGCACCAGTACATGGTACATGGGTAGTTCCCTAAATTAAGGTCCCTTTTAGGGTCCCTTTATTAAGGCTGCCGTACTATTTTTGGGATCTAAAAAGGGACCCTAGCAAACCTTGCCCCAGCAAGGCCAATTCTGAGTCTTCAGCCAGACCGGACCTCAACCCAAGCCCTAAGCCAAGCCCTGCACCATGTGTTTAAAGCGCTTAACCCTAAACCCTAAACCCCGGCCCTAAACCCTCAGGCATGGGATCCGCGGCCAGAGATTCATATATCCTACTACACATGCTCAAGTCTAAACCCTGACACACATATATTGGGTCTTTTCTTTAAGTGGAGTTGCCAATTTCGGGGTACCTATGGTAAGCTGTTGTTTTTGGGGGGCTCCTTTTACCCCTGAACCCATAAACCCCATAACCCGAGTAATCCCAAACCCCTAAACCCTAAGCCCTGATCCCTAAACCCACATGGATGTTCCCAAGTTCCCTTCCCCTGTCTCGGCTTGAGGGCTTGCGGGGATGGCTTGAAGACAAACTTACCTCCGGACTTCCGAAGCAGTAGGCCCTTCCATTTAGGGTTTAGGGTTTTAGGGTTTAGGGTTTAGGGTTTAAGGTTTATGGGTCCGGAGTTCTGCAGCAGTAGTGTTTAGGGGTCTAGACACGTTTAGCGTGATTTAGGGGCTCAGGGTTTAGGACTTTAGGGTTTAGGGTTTAGGGTTTAGGTGTCCGGCACCTCAGTCCGTGCTGACAACGGGTTTAGGGCATCTCATGCCATGGCATATGGCTAGTTCTCTAAATTAGGGTCCCTTTTTAGGATCCCCTTTCATAAGGGTGCCATACCATATTGGGGGACCTAAACCGAACCGGGGGTCCTAATTTAGAGAGCTACCCATATGGGTAGTTGTCAAAATTATGGTTCCTTTTGGGGTCCCCTAAATAATAGGTGCCGTATTATAATAAGGACCCCTAAAGGGGACCATGATTTTGACAACCACCCATATGACTTCAAGGCGCAATGGGTCTAGCAGGCAGATTCGAGTCGAAGTTATAGGTAGGACACGATGATGTGGGGACGTACTAAGTCGAGTCTAAGTAGACTTGTAGGTAATTGTTTAGGGTTTAGGGTTTCAGGGTTTAGGGTTTAGGGTTAGATCAGTACGGAGCGCAGCAGGAGATGCAACCCTTTCTCAAACATGTTTCATGGCACTGTGTTATGGACGCACTGAACCTCCTGAGTATCTACATTGCCTCCACCTGGTTATGGTTCTCGCCGTTACTATACCCCTTAGTGCAACACACGGAGCAGATTGCCAGGCAAGATACTTACACAATACAGGCCTTGAAAC
>CAJNDV010000424.1:0-17464 GCA_905221635.1 Symbiodinium sp. CCMP2456
CTACTTCTACTTCTACTTCTACTTCTACTTCTACTACTACTACTACTACTACTACTACTACTACTACCACTACTATTTCTACTACTACTACTACTACTACTACTACTACTACTACTACTACTTCTACGTCTACTTCTACTTCTACTTGTACTTCTACTGCTACTACTACAACTACTACTACTACTACTACTACTACCACTACTACTACTACTACTACTACTACTACTACTACTACTACTACTACTACTTACTACTACTACTTCTTCTTCTACTACTAGTACTACGGTGATTAGTTGTGTCAGACTGCTCTCTGTTTACCTCTTCCTCTCCGGCTCAATCCAGGGTACAGAGGGGTTGCCTGAGCAAGCAATGATTCCATGCCCACTGGATTGGAAAGTGCGCTCACCGGCTACATGCGTTTAAATGCATATTATGATGATGTTCTACTGCCGGTAGTCGGTAGCCAATGAAACCACTATATCGGCAACTGCACTGGATAACTTCATAGTAACTTACAGTGATCGTCATAATCATCATCGCCATCAGTCGCAGTGATGATTGTAATGTGCGTAAGAGGCGTCGGTTCAGGTTCCCTTGAAAAGTCCAAGCGGTGCAGGCAGGACTGTTTTGCAGTCTGGGCACTCCTGCTTTTGGGCAACAATACTCGCGAAATTACTACTACAGTACAGACCACCTAGATGTCCAGAAAAGCAGAAGCTGGCTTCAATTGTAGACCAAGCCACCAGCGCACCCTTGCGGGTAAAATACGAGCCTCGAGTGAGCGGCTGAACGTGGGTTCGGGCAGGCGAGAAGAAAGATGGGACCAGAGTTACATGGCGGCTTGTGCGGAACCAAGGACTTCAGGGCTTCTGAATTGATAGCCAAGCTGCTGCATGCCGCAGATGCCCGCTGCCTGGAAGGCCGTGCTTCGCACTGCCTGGTCAGCCGAGACTAGTCTTCCATGAATCGAACTGCAGCAAGGACACCACGCTGCACTGCACCCTGGTCTAGTCCTGTCATGTCCTGTCTCAACTGTTGTCGCAGGATCGCCTGCTCCTTGGAGAAATTCTGATACAGCGCCGGGCCATTCTCAAGACGCCACTGCACGCGCCGCACCGCGCGTGAGCGCATGACGTCCACCTCGTACGGTAAAGCTTCCCAGGAGACGCAGTCTCCAGACGAAGGCCCGCCTTCTTGTGCAGCTGGTCCAAGAAAGCCTTGGTCCATTTCTACTGGAAGACCACGCAATCCCCCTTCAGCCTTCACACCCTCAAGCGGCCATGAATGTGACTGTCGGTCGCGACATGAGCCAGTCACGACAGGACTGGACAGCTGTAAAGCAAAAGCGGCGTGCCCACCGGAGCCGGAACCGAACCACCACAGTGAACGCTTAATTTCTGAAGAAGCAGGTGGCCTTTCCCTGCGACTGCATCAGTTCCAGCAGTCGGTGGTTCACGTACCGCTGCACCTCGTTGTGAAAAATACTTGCCGCAGACATGCTGCGAAAAATGCCGCACTCTCCTGGTGGCCCTTTATGCATTCTTTGCTTTGCCTTTGTCCATAAATATTGAACCAAGACAAAGCAACGCTGCGATGACGAGCCCCGCTTCAAGGCACTCATGTCTATGGCGGGAATCCCACCTGTTGGGCTTCCATCAATTAGTGACACGACGACCTTCATCCATGACGACTTCGTTTTGGGAAGCCAAAGGTGAAGGGGGAACATGTCAACACTAACCGAGGCTTTGCCCACTACTTGGTCCCAACAGGCAGAACCACACTGCTGCTGACAACAATTCCCGCCCAAGAGCCGCGAGCACTCCGTCCACAGGCCCGCGCGAGTCCTTGAGCAGTCGTGCAAGTGCCCCTGCATCTATTCTGACGGCAGCTGCATTCTTTCACACGCCTGGGATCCTACACGACAGGCCTACAGCCCTCGAGTCTCAAGCATCAAGCTTTTCATCGAAGGTGCAGCCGGCTCGTCTGCCGGCGCAGCCATTGGATCGGGGGCACTGCCTTACGTGTGAGAACCAGGGCTGGGAACCAAGTCTTGGGGACATCTTGCGCAGTCTACCAATGTCCAACTTCTGACTCTTAAAAAGCCACTTTCAAAAGCCAAGCGACTGGAACCCGTAGTGCTCTCCTGACTGCAACGCATCAGTACGCATCCGAAAATACCCCCGATGTGGAATGTATCACTCGAGGGCACCGTGAAGGAAGCTGATACAACTTCCCAGGTCTGCAGCCTGATTTGTGAATATCTGCTGGCCGGAGCTTCCACCAAGGACTCATGGATCTCGATTCCGAGCTTCAGCGAGCCATCCATTGACTTCTGCTCAATAATGGAGCCCATGCGCCTGAGGGACAGCGTTGTTTTCTAGGTTGCTCTGGAGCAGCCTCTGCCCTAGCACTAAAGTCGAGGCACTTCATACCGCAAGGCGATTTCCCATCGAAGCTGTGCCGCAGGACGACGGACTCCGTTCCTGGCTCGCATATCGTGAACACAGCGAACAGAGAATTTGCGTCAGTTTACCTGGACTCTGTATCACTCTAGCGGACTCTAACGACCGACTACCACTGTAGGCGACCGCGGCTTGCCGTGGCGATGGCCACATAACAATGACCGATGGTACCAGACGAAACTCCCGCCATGTGCACTGTTATGGGAGGTGGGTTCGCTGAAACGGTCGTGGGTAGCTTCAGCACTTGGCCATCTCAGACAGTAACACCGCTTCAGAGCCGCAGACCTGAGGCGCAAGCCTAAAAAGAGGCGGAAGACCAGCTGCAGGCCAGCACAGGCCCACAGGTACAAAGAGCAGACGTTTCCAGAGGCGTCCTCCTGTGCACTTCTTCGACTCCGGCCCTTCTCAAAGTGGCATTGCAGGGATTCGACGCACTCAGGGTGGCCTCGTCCCCGGGCCCCGAGCGGCGCGTGTGCACACGGAGCTCCAGCTGCATGCCGCGAGTCCCAGCCGCCTGCAGGCACAGACACATAAGCTTAAGCTACAGGCAACGTGCGTGGCCGTGGCCTGTAGAGTGAATGCGGAGGCTCCATTACACGACAACGACAGAACCACGAAGATGCCAAAAAAGCCAAGCAAACATAAATGGACAGTGGCATGAAAGCTTCGCACAAGTGCGCCTCGAAGGGCGGCGAAAAGAAGCTGGCCTGCTGATGATGCGGAAGACAGTTCTCGCAGATGCATGCACCCCTTTCGGCATACGCACTCGAAAAGCCCTAACCTAATCGCGGAGCTCCCTGCGAAGGCTGTTGGTACGACTGCGTTCAAGGTCTCGTATTCAGCTACTCAGCCGCAGCTAAGGCTTCATTTGGCTTCCATCTGCCGGCAATTTCGCATCTTCACCCAGGCCGGCCTGCGCGTCTCCCACCAGAGACGGGTCGTCCACAGGCTCACGATCCTGCGTTGGGCGACATGATGCAACATGTGTGACGTGCAGCTCGAGCGAATCTCCATATGTGACTTGCATGCACAGAGTCTGCAGCACACTGCGCGGAGCAAGGAATCCTGAACCTTCTCCAGCTGTTTTAGCGTATCTTCTGGGAGCCGCCACTCCACCTCACGGTTTCACGAGTCGGCTTGCGATGTCGATGACCTTCCCGTTTACCGACGGTCAAAGCCTGTTGCCTACAAGCCGCAGAGTTCGAGCAGTTACTTCACTCTCTCACTCTCTCCTCGCCTGAAACTATAAACAAGCCCTGATGCACCTGTCTGGTCGGCAGTCCGGACACACCAGCACAGAAAGCATTGAGCCGCGCAGATTCACCTTCAACGTTGCTCCGCACATTCCCAGGTTTTCATACAGGACTTTGTGGAGCACAGCTCTCAGCCCCACGAAAGGAATGAGCTAAGTATGGCTGAGATAAGTGCCTTGCAGCAGCTCGACATTCGCCCGGTTCTCTGCTAGAACTGCCGCGCTCCGGTCTTCGGCCTGACCGAGGAATTACATGTCCGACTTTAGTCTTGTACCTTTTGGGAAATGCTGTGTCGCAGGCAAGTTATAAACGTCTGTGCGATTTCTTGCTTGTCTGATTGCAGGCGCAGTGGGGTGACGCTTCTTATGTCGAGACTTTTGCTGCTCGGCGTCAAGAAAGAATGTGGGCGTCGCTACACCAAGGGCTCGTCTCAGCGGTGCAGATCTGGAGGCTGTGGCTAGCTAATGACAGGTGCTGCTTGGTCCGGACCTCGCGGCGGAATTGCTGCAGCTGCTGGTGGCTCTCCTCGGCGTCTTGCCTGAGCTCCTCGACGAAGCTGCGTCCAAGACAGATGATCAGCTCGAACGGCAAACTGCAAAAGGCGATAGAAATTCATCACAACAGAGGCAGATCATGACAGATCGATACTTGGCGGAGTTCACAAACTGCTAAACCGCAAACTGTTCAGCGGGATTTCGCTAAATGCAAGGAGCAGTGCGTCAGTTCCCCGAGCACCCAGTCCTGGCTTTTGTCCTGTGCAAGCCACAAGATAGCAGTTTCATTTCGGGCTACGTCCGAAGCAGAAGCCGTCCCACCTTCATTTCACCGTCTAGCTTCTTCAGCTCTGCATGCATCACCTCCTGGCATGCATTCTGACGTCACCGTCTGCAGATATGTCTATTTCTGCCGAAGTCAGTGCCAATGTAGTGGTGGCATTGTGGAATCTAGCGGCGCTCAGGACCTGCAGATACTATCTTACACACCTGCCGCAGCAGAAGCAGCCTCCTCGTGCTGACGGGCCTGCTTTTCGAGCGACACCTCAGACTGAGCCGGCCGCCGTGCGTGCCCCTCTTCCCTCAGCATCCGGCTCGAACCCTGGAGTGCTCAAACCCGTCCGACACACGCGTCCGACGCCCTGACGCCCTACATCCTCTTTGAACGGGCACCTGCTCTTCGGTCAGCTGCTTCGAGGCAGCTTCAGCCTGCTTGGCCGCTTCTGCGGTCATAGGCAACAGGGAAGTACCAAGTACAGGTCGCATGCTGGCCTGCTGGAGCAATCCAAGGGTGAGGTCTGCATGAGTTTGTTCAATCCCCGCACTACAGGAACCTGGGCAATCTTCTTCTCCAATGACTGTTCCAGGGCCTGTCAGTGCGGCAGTTCAGCACAAGGCCAGCACACTGACGTTGCAATACTCTGGTGGTCATCGCTCACGACGACAACTTGTGCCAGATCTTGCCCAACACGGCGCTGCTACAAATTGCCTAACGCAGCCGAACTGGCCGCCGTAACTGGCCTAACTGAACACAGCTGCCATGTATCTGCGAGGCTGACCATGCTACAGTTACAGCGTGATAAGCACGGCAGTGATGGCCTGCTGCTTCTGCCTGCTCTCCTCGACCATGGTGTTGCACTTCTCCTGTTGAATGGTTGGCGAGATTCCAAGGAGAAACCGCTTTCAGAAGGTCGCCGGTACTCAGATTCTCATTTCAGCCTGGCATCACAGCCGATACTTTACCAAGGCTATCAGAGCTCGTAGCTGGCAAGCGTCCATGTCTTTGCGAGCGACATGTGCCGACTGCATCTTCACACGAGACATGGCTGAATTTGAGCATGCCTCTTACAGAATATCGCACAGCACTTTGAACAAGGCATAAACGAAACTCGAGTGGTGCCTCAAGGGCCTGCCGCGTCTCCTCGGTACTCGAGGTCTGCGGGGTGTCTGCGGCTTGCCACTTGCAGATTGCTCTTGAGCATGACGCATACGTCCAGGCCCTGCTTCCATATTCTGATCATTCACGGTACTACGCACTGCCATCGAGGCACTTTCATGTTCTGCTCCAGCGCTGCAAAACTCTGCCTTGGTACCACAAGAGGCTGCCGTCTCTTCACAGCCTTGCCGCCTCTCCCTGCCTGCACCTTCAACCCGAAGCCTGGGCATTTGCCACCCCAAGGCAACACGACTCATTGCATCCCGGGCTCTGCATGGATGCCCTCGGCCAAGCATGCTTACGAAATCTCGTGCCAGACGCTCTCAGGGTCAAAGCTGCTGGGACCCGCTGTGCAGCAGAGGCTCTGAAGTTCCTGAAGTCCTGGCCAGGCCACTAGGCATCACAGCTGCAAGGCGCTTGCACAGGGACTCTTCCGAATAAGCATCTCAGCCGGCCTTTACTCATCTCCCCACGCACTGCGGACGTGGCCCCATCCAAATCTTTCTTCGCTTTCCTGGCTCCCAGAGACAAAGAGCCACTGTGCAGATCGATATCTTAGACTGCGGCGATCATGATGCTTTGCATGCCGTAAGCTTCCCTGACAGCATGCAACTTGGCCAAGGTTCGTGGACACCTGCTCTGCCTTGGATCCGGGTATGGGGATGCGAGGACAGGAGCAGGTGGGGATGGCTTGAATTGCAGCTTTCATTCCTGTGCATTCCCACATTCAAGACGCAGAAAAAAAGATGTGCACAGAGCCTGCATACGCATGTTCCCGAAACATTGCTACATTGCCTGGGCTCGAAAGCAAACAATCCCCTCCAGTTTTCCTGAAAGCAGACTAAACTGGACAGATGCTCCCCCAAATCTGCTCACCTACACAAATCTCGGAGACAGTCTCGCGAATGATTGTGCCGCTACCAGCCGGGAGAGGTGCCCTAAGCTAGAGTCAAGCCCGGCTGCGTCCTTGCGGGCCGCCTCCAAAGCATGTTTCTCCAGGTCCTGTGACTTGCAAGTAACCAACCAACTGTTCGAATATACTTCCCGCTGAGTCCTGCCGAGCTTTCTTCAGCTCCTTGGCGAGCAAAACATGCGCAAAGCACACGAAAGCACAAGAATTTCCCAAGCGCCTCCAGGTGCTCCTGCCAGGCTGGAGACTAACAGTGCCAAATGCTACAAGAATCCGTGGGCAAGCTCCTGCTGCGCCTTGCTCTGCATCTCATGCAATACCTGCATGTCCCGGCAAGCAACATTTGTCATGTTGAAAGGAGAGTGAATGCAGGGCCTGGTCTCGCTCTCGATAGAAGCTACCGGATTGTTAAGCACGTATCAGTCGCACTCGCGCAAAGCAAAAGTGTGCTGTCTTCGTCTCTCTTGGCGATTGCTACCGGCGCCCACCTTGTAGTTTTCGTTGGCCAGATCATGAGCGCCTCAGATCCACAAGCACAATCAACCAAGACCACTACGGCAAGCAGGACCTACACTTACACGACCGCCACCATCACCGCCACCGATCACAGCATCAACAGCAGCAACATCACCACCGCAACAGCCACAACTGCAACCACAGCAACCGGCACCGCAACCACCACCGCCACCACCACCCACGACCGCAACCACGACAAAAAGGCTCCATCATTACCACAGCAACCACAGCGACCACTGCAACTACAGCAACCGCAACAACGATCACCTCCACAAGCAACCAAACAAACAGGCTAGAAAGCACAGAAAAAAAAAAAAAACATGACAAACAAAACATCATCTCCGGCACAAGAGTCTGGTAGGCCGGTGCCAATGAGTCTCAGGGCTCCGCTGTTGACGCGCTCTTCCAGAAAATCTGCCTTCGTCTTCAAGTCTGCGAACTTGGACACCTTGGTACTGTGGACAACAAAACTCCTGCAAGACTGCATATGGCAAGCCACCCGCCTCGCCATTGAGCTCTTGTCGGAGATCCTTCGTGCGAAGGCGAAGCATGGCAGGACAAGAGAACGATCCGAGTCATTCAGGCGCGCAATCCCTATGCACGTGAAGCCCGGGCAAACCAGTGGCACATGTTCTGTGCAGCGCCAGACAATACAATCACCTTCAGAATGCTACCAGTAGGAGGCGCTCCGTTGTCTCCGACTGGAGCTTATTCATGCTTTCTTCCTGGTCCTGGCAAGCCACGTCTCTGCCAGACTCTGGTGGGGCGTAAAAAGAAGTGCACGGGCCTGTATCTTTTGTTGATGCTGGTTCAGCGTGTAGCTGCTGTCCTGCAGTTCAGCCGTTGCCACAGAAGTTGCCGTGGAAGCCCTGATCCCTGCATCCACGCCAGCCCACAGCTAGGCTCCAAGTCCTTTTCCAACATGGAGGTCAGCTGCTCAAGCTTGGTTATCTGGCCCTGGCTGGAAAGAGTCATGCTGGTCACAAGACAACGTCAATGGAAAATCCGACTGTTCATAGGCCAAGTAAGTAATGTCCACGGCCTACGAATGCGATGTCCCACATGCCCGATGCCTTTACGAACTCGTCCCGCTTCTTTGCATTAGAGGCCAACTGCTGCACTTCGGCCTGCGGACAATGTAGCTTATTTGAGCCACACAACTCTGGTAAGACGTTGCCTTCAGGTCGCTGAGGGCATCTGCAGTGGCATACTCGACAGCCTGAAGCATGCATTCACGATCACCGCAGGCCTCGATTTTTCTCCTGTAGTGCCCAATCGCATTCTCAAGCGGCACAGCTCTCCATCCGTTGCATCATAGCGGCGGTACTGATTCACACAAATCTGCTAGAGGCCTTCGGCATGGAAGGGATCTGTCAGCCAAACGCGATCCGCCGTCGTGTTGACAAGGGGATTCGCCTTGGCAGATCACCAGTTGCAAGGTCTGTCTAAAGTCCTGCACGGATTTGATGCTGGACTACCACCCCAACGTCTCGGTGCTGAGCGTTCCGGATCCAGTTTCGCGGTGCACCTCAAGCCTCAAGCCGACTTTGGCCCGGGCTGCATGGAGCGGAGCCAGCGGCTGCGGATGGCTGCGGATTTCTCAGACACGCTTCCGCTCCCATGGGGGGTCTGCAACGAGACTCTGCCTGTCAGGCTGACATGCAGATCAAACGTAATTCATGCCTTTTCGCTACCTCTTCTGTCTGTGCGGCACGCGCAACCTGAGGTAGAAGCACAAACCATGATCGCACTGATCTTGGCGACAAGATCAGAAGCGTGGTGCTTCTGCAAGACCAGCAACTTCGGAAGCTGCGCGTGGACTGAACACAGTGGCCACCGTGACGGCTAACCTTCTGGCTTGGCCGCGTCCATCTCCATGATCCTCGGTGTTATTTACACAAAAAAACAACGCATCAACAAGCCCATGTCAAATTCAAACTTGAGGGGCGGGGCCAGGGGAACGAAAGCTGGCCCGGGTTGGAGGATTGCAAGCGAAACAGAGCTGACGAGGCGGGCTGCAAGCAAACAGAGCTGACGAAAGCACTGTCACATCCACACATTCATTCGCATCCATCAGCAACTGAGTGAGCGGGGGCCTTTTGCGAACATCCACACATCCATTCGCATCCATCAGCAACGGAGGGAGGGGGGGGGGCCTTTTGCGATATATCAATCGATTCTGGGGTCTGGCCGGCATCCAGGTCCCACTGCTTAATTAATTACGCCGCAGATAGAAACCAAAGGCTCGCTGAGCTAGCTTTCGTGACATCCATCCGGAAAATACCTGGAAACACCGCCGAATGTGCGACGAGCATCTGCTGAAAGTCGTCGAACGTCAGTAAGCCGTCCTACGCATAATTGCAGATGGGGTCCACTCCTAGCTTGGCACTCACTTCCACTCTCGAAACTGCTCCTGGTCGCGGTCGGCCTCGTGGAACAGTGCCTCAGCTTCGTCTTCCTTCGTCCGCCATTCAAGTGGGACTGGGATTGAGCGTGACCGTCAGCACTCTTGCTGGTCCTCGATGTCTCCACTGAAATGTCGTAGAGCTCGAACGAAAGTGGCTTTGCCTGTGGCTGCATCCGAAGCACACAGAGCGACAAGGCCTACGTCAAGTCAAAACGCACTTCTTTGCTGCCGAGATGCTAATCGAGGCAGCATGGGCACCATTCGACTCCTTGGGAAGCGCCTGGACTGAGGTAACTTAGGTAACCCCTGCTCCGCTCATGACCTCAAGCTGGCCTACAATCAAGATCAGGGTGGTGTTGTACATTTCGAAGGCTCAGTGCAACTAGAACTCATCACCACGCAGTGCACCTCCCAAATGTGCTGCAGCTCCGCCTCCCTGAACCCTGCTCGTCCTCAGGCTTTGAACTGGCGGGGCTCACGGGTTCAGGGCCTTTCACGTGCCTGTTGCGGGGTCCTCCCGACGAGCTCAACTACGTGAACGTCGCGGCTTCCAACATTCTGCCACCATACATACGAGTGCAAACACAACTCCAGGCCGAGGTTCTTTCTGGTGGACGCTGGCGGATGTTCAGGGCTGCTTGATTCTAGTAACTGGGCCTCCGCCCCTGCCCACGTCCCGAGTACTGCACCTGCCTGGAGATCTTTGGTCTCTTTCACGTACCCTCGAGGTTCGGGCAAAGAACAGCTGCAAACTTCCGCTCAGCCGAGCATCGATCTACGTAGCCAAAGTAGTTGGCCTTCTCGTTTTTTGGCACTGTGCTCCAGTCCTTAGCCATGGCTCAAAGCCTCAGAGCTCCCGGAACTTCCTGGAACTCTGCATCAGGCTTGTTACATCCCCTATTCAGAAACCTCGAGCGACGAGAATGAATGGTGCCTAGCTGAGGCTCGAAGGGCGGCATCGGTACAGGGGTCGGCCTGGGCGGCACCTCTCACGAGTGAAGGCCGACTCTTGACTCTGCGCAACGCCGTTCCACAGGCGAAAACTGGGGGATGACCAAATGGGGCAACCATAGAACTATAGTCTGTCAAGGGGGTGACTTCCAAAGCATGCTATCACTGGCAGTCGCATGCAGTCGCTGAACATGCTGTCGCTCCGTCGCTCTCCGCTCCTCCCGTCGCCAAGCCCGGAGGCGGCGTTGCAGCGCCGGGTCCTCGCTTGTTGCCGCAGCCTCCTCCAAGTAGTGCCTGGGCGGACAGGCCGGAAGCCCCTGGTTCTCCCAGTACCAATGATGTCAAGCTGCACAGCCATGTCCATCCAATGGCTTCGAACCTTGCCTCCGAGCTCTGGATCCTGCTTGCATGCGCTCGCAAGAGCGCCTCTGCCTTCAGACTGAACCAAGTTAGGCCTTGCCTCCGCCTCTCGCAGATACAAGGCCCTGCAGGCCTGGCAGGGCTGCGGCTGCAGATCTGCACTTCCACTATCAAGCATTGCTACACTATCTTGGGCGGCGATGGGGCAGAATGAGCGGCAAAGGAACCTCCAGCAGTGTTTACAATCGCTGCGATGCACGAACCAAAGAAGTATTGACTAGAAAGAATGTGGGCCAGGTCCAGGTACAAGCCGGACTGAGTCGAAGTCAATATGGTTCGGCCCCAGCCACACAATATAGAATAAATGATTAGGTAGGGCAGGGCGGGTGTAAGCACAAGGTGTCATGGTCTCTTAGCACTCCGCTGCTCTTGCCACGCTCAGCAAGCCTTTTGTCTGCTTGTCCGTGTGCTGGCAAGCATTCCGACACTTGAGAGTAGCTCGGGGTCACGGCACGGAAACACTGAAATACATCCAATGCCCTTGCAGAAGCGACTGCTAAGCAAGATTCGTCTTGCCAAATGTACCGTGGCCTCGGCAGCGATGTGTAGAGCTCGTGGTCTCTCAATGCCGAGACGCAGGACGGCCACACAGTCGTCCAATGCATCCTGAAGAGTGA
This sequence comes from Symbiodinium sp. CCMP2456, assembly GCA_905221635.1. Lineage (NCBI taxonomy): Eukaryota > Dinophyceae > Suessiales > Symbiodiniaceae > Symbiodinium > Symbiodinium sp. CCMP2456. Next base: position 11,466 of record CAJNDV010000424.1, read on the forward strand.
CAGACTGGAAATCAGCGGCCTGAAAGGCCACTGCCAGTTGCAACCGGCCTTATGTTGCCACTTCTGGTGGAGCACCTGGCAAACGAAACTACATTGGGACGCACAGCACTTCGCATCCTCACGGCCCTTATAGGGACAGCCTGCTGCCCTCGCCTCAGCACGTTTTAGCAACAATCCACAGCGCAGCGGTGCCACGGCAGAGTCCTCCACAAAGGTTGAGCGGCAAGCGGCAAGAGTCAAGAGCGTCTGATCAAGTGCCCTCAAGTTCGAGGGTGCTATGGCAATCTGAGGCAGTTCCTCCGCTGGCAATACACCCAGCGCATCCGAGTACTGCCTGTCGGCGCTGAAGACGTCACCTGAATCGCTCAATACATGTGGCCAAACAGGTCGGCAGAATCATCCCTCTTTGCACTGCATCGGCGCAAACCGACGATACTGCAACAGTCAGAGTCACACAAGTCTGGCTCCGTTCGCATGCGTTCCGCAGAACAACACCCCATCAAAGGCAGCTGCCTCTTCCCATCTAGTGCTTCGATGCTTTGTTAATTTGCAAGGCCCACAAGCTGCGCACCTGACTCTCGGCTGGCATCGCCCTGCTTCAGGAAAGAGCCGGCCATGGTCACGGCGGCAAAACCTGCGATTTTTCTCTGTGCCTCACGCTGAAAATGAAACAGTGCACGCAGCAGGCAGGCTTGTGTTTGCCCCTGCAACTAGGATCAGCCGATGTGTCCGGGTATTGCACGTGCATGCATGGCACACACACACACGTGCATGTACATCTGCATGCGTGGATACACACACTTTGACTGGGCTTGCAAAGTCGGGTGACAAACCCAGAATGCCCCATCCACTCTCTTCTCGCCCTGGTCTCAACCCCCCCTTCTCTGTGTTTCCCTTTCTCGCGCTCTCTTCCCTTCGTCGGCCGGGTCGCGCCGTGCCGTGGTCAACTCCTCTCGCAGGCGCACGACAGGCAAGACCTGCCAAAGTATGCTGCAGATTGTTTGGGAAGGGCCGTACAATGCTTTGGATCATGTGATGGGGACTGTCTGGCTGTTGCGATTGGCTCTTGTTTTGCTCGGCCCCTTGCATTACAAACTCCAGGGTTGTTCCACGCCTGCCCTCCGCAATCCCCGCGAGGTCTGTTTGACAAATGCCACTGCCGCATTTCCCCGTCTGTTCGGGCTGGACGATGTACAGCACCTGAGTTCAAGATGTTATGTACTTGGCTTACTTCACCTCCGATAGTTACGTCAAAGCCTCTGAGGCGAGCATTCCCTTTTGTTTCTTCGGATTGACATGGCCTCCTCAGTCCTCCGCATGCTCGCCTCCAAGATCTCTTCCTACTCTCTTTCCATACACAGCCTCTGGCCTCCCTTTTGTATTTGTCAGCAGCAAGGTGTATAGACCAAGGTTTCAAGCAATCTGGTACAAATTGAATACAAGATCGAGCCGAAAACAATTGCACAAACTCCGAGGAAACAGGGTTGGCCGACGAGAACAACGGTTCTCGGAGGTTGCATGAGGCTATCTCTCTTCCAGAGCACCATGTACGTCTGCATCTCTTTTATCTGTCTGCCTACGACCTTGTCCATCCGTACATCTATCAGCCATCTTGCCTTGGCTCGCTTTCTGCCTTTTTCTGCCTTCTCGTACTCAGGAATCTCTGTCTGAAGACAGACGGTAGGTCAAAACGGCTGCAAGCACCTGGCGATGCTGCTCAATAACTAGGTCACTAGGTCTTTTCGTGACATTTATAAAACGCATTCCCTTCAAAATCGACGGTTTGCCTAAATCTGAGTATTTCCAAACATAACTGAAACATAAGCACCCACAAACATGTGATGATTTGCATCCCAGGCCAGACCAAAAGTCAAAGTAGACAAAATCAAAAAAGCTAGAATATCAAAAGCGAAAATAAATGGAACTAAGTGAAAGAGACCAGTTTTCCGCCTTTTTGACATGCTGCCGGAATCCATGGTTTGAAAGACCCTTGTATTTCACAAGTGTAAATGCGGGCATGTGGTGTCGGAAACTGCCTGGCTCTCCGCGATCAGCTGCAGCGCCGCAGCCCAGAAAGCATCAGCCTTCCAACGAACGCCATCAAGAAAACCACGTGAAATGCTGCCAAAGACCTCAAGCCCAGGCACACGTGCAGCAGCAGTACTAGCATCGGAACAGCAGATGTCGACCATGCTCCAAGATTTGCGCAGCGCCTCCTGCCAGTCCCCACGTTCGGCCGCCGCATCGCCAGATGCACGCAAATCAGAAATCCTCAGATCATGGGGGGCCAGGCTGTGGGTTTTATCCGCACTACTGCTGGCATCACGCTCACGCATACATATCCAACAGGCCGGCAACTTTCAAGAAACCCAAAAGATCCCACTCTCTCTTCCACGTCCTTCTACACATTTGGAAGCTGGGCTGACTCATGGCGAACGGGCGCAGGGCCAGGGCAACGCAGAACTCAGCGATAAAAGCTGAATTCTGCAGCAACGCTCTCTCGGAAGGCTCCGTCGGGGTGCTTTGCTTGCGCGGTCGCCTCCTGGAGTGCTTCCAACTCCACGCGGAGGATCTCGGAGCCCTCGCAAGGCCAAGATACGCAAGAGGCTGAGGGCTGTTGTCACTGGGTTCGGGCCTTCGCATGCCCTAATCAGGCGTCTTGCTTGCTGACTCAACTGTCAGGGACTTTGGGTTTCCACAAGTCTACTTGCAGTTGACTTCTTGGAGCCGGGATATATGCTACGGTACCCTTCAGAAACAGAAGCGGCAATAGCTACTACCTGTAGCAGCGCCTTGACGTGCCTCAGGACCCGGTCGGCGAAGGACAGAAGCCCATCCATGTCGATACCTGCCTGCGACAGACTTATACTAAGTCACATCTCGTGCTCCAAGCGCTCGAAACGTCCAGAGAATTATCTGATGCGGAATGAGTGATCCATTTAACAGCCCGGCATCTCCTCGAACGACTCTTCGCCCAGAGCTGCTTCGACCTGTAGCTCACAGTCTTCGGTCGCTGGTCAGGCTCTGCATGGGTCGGCTGAGATTCCTGGCCTGGCCCATGGCGAGCACTGCCAAGCCTTCCATCGCCTCTTTCAGCTCCACTGCTAGCGCAGATGCTGGCCCTCCTGCCCATGGGTGTGAAGTCTTGACTCTTTTTCTGACATCCTGCCATGGCCGGCCATGGCCCTGCGCATCTCCTGTGCCTTCCAGCGGCTCCAGTAGTTGCAACGCAGCCATGTAGCTTGTGGCCGCGGACTCATAGCTGGCACGAGTGGACCCTCGAGCCTCGCAAAAGAGGCAACCAAGCCTTATACGAAGAAGTGCCTTGTGATTCTACAACGGAAGGCACCTCGTCGCCGCGGCACTTAAGCTCCTGCAAGAGTGTTGGCCGGGGATTCCAACTTCCAGGGCCACTTGCAACAAAAATCATGCCTTCTGTTGGAAGTCGGTGTGTACTTGTGCAACAAAATGGGTCTCCTTGGCCTGACCCAAGGCAGACCGCAGCCGTAGATGCTTGGCCTGGACCCGATATTCGACAGAAGAAACATCGACTCCGATCGGGACATCGGGCCTGCTCCTCCCAAGGTGAAGCCGTACATGCGCCAGCCGCAGCCGCTTCTTTGGCATGCTGCTGCACTGACTCCTTATCATTGCCATGCTTTGTTCAACGATCGAGCGAGAAAAAGCTTTACCTAAAGCCGCAACACGGAAGGATACAGTAGCGACATTCACGGACCCGATTTCAGATTAACACCCATCCACCAATCCTGCATGCATTCTGAGCACTTGCAAACCTTACTCCAAGTTTCAAGCAGGCTTGCGCAGTCCCGCCACTGCTGGGCATCCTAAGACGGCAAGGTACTCAAGCATGATCGCAGCCCACCTGCTGACACTCTAACTTTACCCCTGCCCGCATCAAGGTCGCACTGTCACTGTGATTTGGCTAATGCCAGTCTACGTCCTAGACCGACTGTTCCGGTCGAGGTTGCCGGAGCACCAATCCGGAGCAGTAGAATACCCCCTCTTTGCAGCTGCGCTTCACAGGCCTTCTCCGCCTGCCGCAGACGACTCATCACCATACGCCTGAGCTCCGGAGAGCCGAAAGAAGGACGGTCTTCCCAGCGTCCCAAAACCGAGTGCATACTACATCGCAGAAATGCTTCTCTGCAGCTGGGTGGCTCAGGGCATTGCGCTAAGAGCTGCCGCAACTCTTGGCGCAGATTGCCTGACTCCTGAATAAGCTCGGATGCACAGGGATCGTTTGCGGTCTAGGAAGGATGCGGAGATCCTGCGACTCACACGAGTCAATGTGCCGCAGTGCCGTCTCAAACAATCGCCGAGCTCCGTCCCAATCCTGCCAAAAGCGACACAACACTTGGAGCTGAAACACAGGAGGAGCCTTGAGCTGCATGAGTTCCCATGTCTGGTGAAAGAGATGCTTCTCAAGTGGCCATGAAACCAGAAGTTGCATCTTCGTCGCTCCTCGGCATCCGAAGCATCGACACCTGACAGGCGGAAACAACAACCGGAAACCAGGAAGCCTGTCTGCGATGAGATGTTCTGCCCCCCTCCTTGGCTCCTCAGCGCCGACGCCCGACGCCAGGGCAGAGACTCGCGCAAACGCTGCAGCCGCTGCAGTGCCGGCGCGACACCCAAACTCGGCTTGGAGCAGAAATGCTGTGCTGGATTCAAGTGATTGTGCAGTCAAGGCACGTGTCCGAGTGATCGAGGAGGTGTTCGGCATCATCCTAGAGAACTAACTCGAGTTTGTTGCTACCGTTGCACTTCAGACTGCAGTGGTTCTCTAGAATCTAGAACGAATGCCACAAGAAGACTCCGCAGATTGCATGTGTTGTGTGTACCCGGGTATGTGTCTACATGCGCCTGACGTCTGTTGACCGTCACATGCCAGCTGGATGGAATCCTGAGCCGGGCCGACCAGCCTGAGCAGCATCGAGTAAAGCCTGCGCATCATCGAAATTGCCGGTCGCGGCCGCATCCTTCAGAGTTGGACTCCGCCAGGTTCGGTGCGGACATGCCTACTCTGCATAACCGCACCCTTCCACCTCGGCTGAAGTCAAAGCTTTCTGGAGCTGAAGCAGGGTCGCCTCTGCAGCCGTGAAGACCTCAAATTGCGCGACCCGCCAACATTGACCCAAATCGTCGCGTATTGAAGGTCGCTGTGCAAACTTCAACTCCCCACGACGGTGACACCCTTCCGATATCTTCATGGACACGTGTGGCCAATGCCAACTTCAAAGAACACTGAGACACACCACAGCAGCTGCTCAGTCAGGAGGCTGCAGTCACGCTCGGTGCTGGATCCTGCACCAATACTGAAAATCTACTGGGCGAACCGAAGAGCTGAACACTCTGTGCCCACGTGATAGTCTCACACCGCGTCCTTGCCCCAGGTCGGAACCACACGCCATGAACCGGGCACCTCTTGCCGCGCAGCGGGCATGGACCTGGAGCAAGGCAGTCGAAGCTACCTGCCAAACAAACCAAAGGCTTGCTGCGGCTTGCTGGCGACGGAAGAAGCTCCAAGAGCAAAATGCAGAGATTGGCAAGTCCAGGGTGAAGAGCGCAGGATAGAGATACAGTAGCTGAGAGACGAAGGTGAGAGGCAGAGGGGGCAGAGTAAACAGCTACAGGCGAGGCCAAGTAAACAAACAGAGGTAGTAGCACTCGCAACCCGACGTCCGGCTGGTCTTGCAGCCACTTATTGCTTCCGGAAGTCATGGGTTTGGAGGACACGGGCGTCCTTGTAGCCAAGTTCGGCGTTGGAACTACTTAGCTTTGGGGGGTTCCCCAAACACGTTTTCTAAACTCTATGTTTCGGCCTATAAATCCACGATTTACCTTAGTTAGGGGCCTGTGTTTCCACAGTTCCCGGGCTTGTGTTTCCACAGTTCGGGGCGTGGGTTTCCACAGTTCCCGGCCTTGTGTTTCCACAGTACGGGGCGTGTGTTTCCACAGTTCCCGGCCTGGTGTTTCCA
>CAJNDV010000425.1:12277-25989 GCA_905221635.1 Symbiodinium sp. CCMP2456
GGTTTAGGGTTTAGGGTTGTGAAGGGTAATAGGCTATACTGTACTATACTATACTACACTATACTATGCTGTACTCTACCATAAGGTACTATGCGATGCTATGCTATACTATACTATACTATACTATACTATATTTCACTATACTATACGGTACTTTTCATGAGTATACTATACTACTCTATACTATACTATACTATGGTATACCATACAGCACTCTACTATACTATATTATACTATACTATACTATACTATACTATACTATACTATACTATACTACAATTAATAGCATATAGCACAATACATTGAAACAAGGGTTCAGGACTGCCACAAATGGCTTCAGATATACACACGGCTTCACGAACGATGAAGACTTACATTGATGCCTGATGTAGGGGCCTTAATAATTAGAATAGGGTTTTGGGGCCCATTATACTAGAATTAATAAGGAACCCCCAAAAATAGTATTAGGGGTTCGTAATATAGTTACAGTATAGTATACCCCAAAACTACATTACATTGATCTGGTGCCTACGACTTAGGCTCTTCACTCGGGTTCTTCAGGCCATGTGTTTTGCCGCTGCTACGGCTGCTCGTGGCCCTAAACCCTAGTCCCTAAACCCCTAACTCTAACCCTGAACCAAAAAACCCTAATCCCTAAACCCTACACCCCAAACCCTGAACCCTAAACCCTAAACCCTAATCCCTAATCCCTAAACCCTAGACCCTAAACCCCTAGCTCTAAACGCTAAACTTTATAGGATCCTCGCCCTGGAGAGGACGTTGCTGGAGATCGCTGGTCCGGGAGTTGGTTTAGGGTTTTGGGTTTAGGCTTTTGGGTTTGGGGTTTAGGGTTTAGGGTATTTAGGGTTTCGGGTTTAGGGTATTTAGGGTTTCGGGTTTAGGTTGGGTACTGCCTCCACTCAGTAGCGATTCAGTATTTGATAATTAAGCATTTGTGATCTAGATATACAAGGCCCTGAATCAATACATAGTAACCCTATTACAGTCTGTTACTGTATGGGGGGCAGTACCCAAGGTTTAGGGTATACCTTCAGGTAGACCCTATAGTAACCCCTGATATCACTCCTTATAGTACCCCTGATCGAAAACCCTGTAGTACGCCGACGTGCTAGTGGGTTAAGGGGTTGGGAGCTGGGACAGGGTTTTAGGGCCGAGAGTGTGAGAGTTAAGGGTCGTTCTTGGGTTTTTTGGCATGATAAGGCTTGCTATCAGGGTCTTGCGAGGACAGGGTTCCGTGGCTTACATCATATACATCTGCTGCAAACATCAAATACAAAACCACTGTAAAACCTTGCATTCAAATTCGCTTACCCGGCCCTACCAATGCGGTTAAGCTTTCAACTAAATCAAGCCCGACGCCATACAGCGCAAAAACAACTACAACGAGTTGAAGGACCTATAGGGGTTTAGAACAGACCGTCCCGGGGGTATACACTCCTTCTGAACTGCAGTATTCAGATTGTTGCGGGGGGTGTGTTGGAGGGTCTTGATTGGTCTTAGTCTGGAAGGCCCTAAGAGGGTTTACAGTTTGCAGGTTAGGGTAAACCTTATAGACCCTAATCCAATTTAGTTTGGGCGGTTTGCGCTCTGGGGTAGTCAGGTGCTGGATCAAAGATTGGGAGTTTCAGCATTGCGGAAGTCTGGCCGAGGGTGGGGGGCTTGTTTAGGGCAGGATCGGGCGCAGGATTGTCGTCAACCCACAAGTCAGCGCTTACGACTTGAATTTCTCTGTGCTCACTTTTGGGACAATGAGACCCACCTATGGAAACCTCGTAGAGAAACTTCATAAAGCCCTCATCCACCCTGATTTCTGGCGCTGGCCTGAGCAAGCCCCCGCTTGGGGCGTCCACGTGGAGCTGTAGCAGGCGCTCGACGACCCTAAGTGAACTTTGAGGGTTCTGGGTTTAGGCGTTCATGGGTTACAGTAGGATCTATAGGGTGTACAGTAGGTGTTTCGTAAAACCACACTTGCTGAACTCCGCCAATTTCCTGCCTAGAGCCCCGAACTACCCATCATTGTAAAAGAGCCCTGAACCCTGCACCCTAAACCCCTAAACCCTTTTTTACAAGAAGCCTGAGAGATCCTTCAAGGAAAGATCACGGCAAGAGACGACGTCCCTCTACAAGCCGAATGAGCTGCGATGCCAACCGTCAGGAGTTCTAGTACGTATTGACGTTGAACCCCCTAAAACCCAACCCACGCAACCCCACTAGTTCACTAGTACCCTTTAAATGTATTTGTATATTATATATATATATATATATATTATATATATATATATATATATTATATATATATTGTACTGCACAAACCTGCCCCATCCACACATGCCCAGCATACTGTAATGGCGTCTAGGGCGTGGGGCATGGTCGCCGTACTGTTTCATTGTTCGACGTCCATGCCTGGCGCACAGCGCTGCAGATACCTCTGCAGCGCTGTGCACCAAGAACAGCCGAAGAAACATGGCTCCAAGGGATTTCAACGACCACGATATCGCTCTACTAGTCGCATGAGCTGCGATGGCGATGCCACCGGCCAAACCCATTCAGCACCTTTAGCCCTAAACCCTAAACCCACTAAACCCTAAACCCTAAACCCTAAGTACCCGTCAATACTGGGACCCTGCCACCCAGACCTGACCCCGATGAGGTCAAGTTTAGGGTTTAGGGTTTAGGGTTTAGGGACGGCTACAGTTACATGATATACCGATGAGTACCATCTGAGCGGCAATAATGGGCAAACCGCGCAGACGAGGGGGCATGTCGCCGAGAATCTCGTATGCATTGCAAAACAGCGTTGGGTTGATTGCGATTGTGCCGGCTTCCAATGCTTCAAGAAAGAGGAGCTAAATACCCTAAACCTCAAGTGAAACCCAAACCCTACATAAATTTAAAACCATCTGAAACCTAAACTGTCAAGCCAAACTAAACCACCAATCCACGACCTAAACTCTAAACTCGAAAATCTAGGCCCTTTGGCTTCCGATGTTGCAAAGAAGTGCTCAGATGCTGGCTTTTGCTCTGACAGGCTGGCCCAGATGTCCTGCAAGGCTTTACCATTAGGAATTCGACTTGCGTTCAGGTGTTGAGGGAATAGAGTTGATATAGGGACTCGACCGACTCTTACCTATAAGGATTACTAGTGAGTAATTACGGCTTACCTGCACTCTGCATGTAGTTCTTCTTCTTGGTTCATGTGGGGGGGCCTTAATAATTAGAATAGGGTTTTGGGCCGTTTTGGGGTTCCTTATTATAACCATAGTATAAAACCCCCCAAAACCCAAGTTCTACTTGTTATGTAAGGCCCCTATATTAACACAACGGGAATTAATCAGAGGCGCGAAGTTCCGCTGGACGCAAATTTCAGCTTCCTTGTCTTGTGCCTTTCTGCAGGAACTAAATGTGAACAGTAAGGTCCAGGGCTGTGTCCAAAGACCCCGTGCTTAGAGGGCCTTCCAAGACAGTCATGAGATGTCTTTGCGTTGTAGCTACAGTAACAGGAAGCCACCGTCTCAAACAACAAGAAAGTCCCCAACCGAATTTCTTGCGGCTGAAGTCTCGGCATTCGGGTTTTGAGGCATTTCGGGCTTGCCATAATAAGTGCAAACCATGCGTCAATCTCACACATGGGGTCCTCGTCATTGCAGAGCTGTCCGATGCTGGAAGCAAGCCTTCGTTGTCCAGCTCACGGAACCGAAACATAGCCAGATTCTCACGGAGTATGATCCTAAACTCGGGACTTAGCGTCTGGGGATTAGTGTTTTCGAACACCCGCGAAAATTCGAGCTTTACCACTTCTGCTTCCAAGACGCTCTTCCAGGAGGCGTCCCTTGCCGGGCATCAGCGGGATGATCCGCCTGGAAGCGGGTAACGCTAAACTCGGCCTACATGGTTTGGAAATTCCAGGCTAAAGGCCAAAGGATATCTTGGAGCTTGTTTGGCTTTCTGCGGGCTTGTGTGGAAGATAGCGGGTACAAACTGAATGACGATCTGACATGCCGAACCTGCACACGCTTCTAAAGACGATTAAAAACCCGCACGCCTAAACCCTCAACAACATAGCTTTGGATACCGCCGGCAGTGACCTACAGTCTCCATTGTAGTTCCTTTTGGGGATGCCTTACAAAATCCTCAATATATAATTGGTTGAACCAAAAAAAGGAACTACAATGGAGACTACAGGGAGTTTGTAAACCTGAACCATGAAATGCTCAGCTGCGTGCAGCAGCTGGAGCAACTCGCTCACAACTCCGGACTTCTTCAGCGCGAACCTGTGAGCTGTTGACCTTCCAGTGTGACAGAGCTTTCCCAAACCCCCGCGGGTACCTACCATATAGGGCCTTAGGGGCTCCAGTACCCTATATAGTAGGTACATAGTTGGGAGGTTAGGCTTTTGTTGACAACAAAATCCGAGCCCATGTTCTCATCGATCATGGTAGCTCGAAAAAGCAACAAAAGCTAAGAGAACAGATGCTGCACCACGGTACGGTACTCCTCTTTTCGTCACGATGGCAAACTAACCGGAACGTTGTGCTGGCTACGCCAAGCTCCGCGAAACGTAGGAACCCAAACCATGCCTTTCCATGTGAGGCTGGGGGGGGGGGGGACCCCCCAAGTCCTCCCTGGTTAAGGGTTTAGGATGTAGGGTAACCTGCCACTCCACAATGAAAGCTTTTAGGGTTTATGGTTTATCTTAGACTTGGTTTACAATGTCTACTGGACCTTTGATTCTGCAGGTCAGACGATGCCAGGGCTTCGAGTTGAGAGCGCTGAGTCGGGCCTGTTGGTTGTTGTTGGGGCTCCCTAAACCCTAAACCCTAAACCCTAAACCCTAAACCCAAACCCCTAAACCCCCAGTAACGGAACCTTCAGATGTCAGCTTCGTGTTGTAGACGACACTACTTCAGTCCATGAAGAAGCCAATTGAAAAGCAAAACACTTAGCGACCCTGGACAAAGTCATTGCAAGCCAACCCTGTGTACATACATGTGTGTATAGTTACGTTTAGGTATGTAGGAATGCGTATATATATATATATATAGATATGCACATATGCATATGTATGCCCATATAACCATAGAGCAACACACGCGCGCATGCACACACACACACACACGTGGGGGGTTTATATTATATATATATATATATGTTTACACACATATACACATATGCATACGCTTTACACAGCCCTACATCAGACGATCAACGCCTCACTTTGGACATACTTAGTGTTGATGTGCATCTCGTTGGACATTGTAAGACAGAGGTTTGGTGTGCTGGGCTTCGGACTAAGCTAGGCACGGTTCGCTTGGAGCTACAGAACCAAACTTACGAAAATCAGGCACCTCCAAATCGATTCAAGTGAGGCCCTGTAAAATGAGGACCCATGATCGAGGAGCACGTAAACCCTAAACCCTAAACCCTACCTAAAGGGAATATCGATACAGGGTCTTAGGCTTCAAGAGCTGACCTGAGGACAGTCCGTATACCCTAACAAAGGGGCCTTAATAATTCGACTAGGGTTTTGGGGCCCATGAAACTATCATTATGATACGGAGCCACCAAAATAAGATAGATAATTATATAGGCCCCTACATTAGGGTTTAGGGTTTGGGGTTGTTAAAACATGTAAATAGTACCGTTAGAAGTGATAATGGTGTCAACAAGTTTGATCTGTAATGATCTTAGGGACTGGGGATTTCGTGGTTTAGTATCTTGTCCTGAGGTCACTGTCCGGGGTCCAAGCAGCAAGGATGTTTTGCTATCCTGAACCAGCACGTACCTTCGCTTGAACTTCGGGATTATCTCAGCACCAGCGGCTCACATGTTTCGCGTCATCAAAGTTTCATCGCCCGCTCAGCCCTCTTTAGTAATGAATATCTGGTTGCATTGTCCATGCATGCGTGCGTATGTGCTAACCTGGAGATGTAGATAGACATAGATCAAGAAGGACGAAGCCATCTATCGACTTTATCTAACCCACCTAACCTGTCTAATCTATCCGTCGGTCTGTCTATTTGTCTAGCTGCCTGCCCAACTATCTACCTATCCATCTGTCTATCCATGTGTCTATCTGTAATTCATTCATGCGTTCATTCGTTCATTCGTTCGTTCATTCATTCATTCACTCATGCACGCACTCATTCACTCATGGACTTGCCCATTCATTTATTAATTCGTTCTTTCTTTCATTCTGTCATCCATCAGTCCATCCGTATATATATATACACCTATTCATTCAATCATTCATTCATTGATTCCGGCAGTCAGTCATTAACTCTTTCATGCGCTCACATTGTTTCTTTTTCATGTCTACCATCGTTGGAACAGTCAAGGAAGTCCGTTTACAAGTGCATGTGCGTGTTCCTTCGCTGTTGTATCTGTGTCTACATACACATGTATACTTTTGTACATGGATGTGCATCGTTGTTTACGCACGAAGACAGAGATTTGCATGTATACGGTCTTTGGGCTTGTTCGGTTATTGTCCCATAGTTGCTGACTACATGTACTTGCGTATGAACGCAGAACAACATGAGACCCAGGCCAATGCTTAAACACATTGCTTCAAGTTGAAGCACGAATGCCGAACCCGAAACCCCAAACCCTAAACCGCAAACCCCGAACCCTAAAGCCCTAAATAACACCCTAAACCCCAAACCCTTACATCCCAAGCCCTGAACCCTGCACTTCTTCAATCCTGCGCAGGAGACGATTGTCCCTTCCATTCAGGAGGCTGATGCCTTCCTGGAGGGCTTAAGGCGCCAGCTGGGGAGTCACAGAATCAGGGCTTAGGGTTGAGGGGTTTAGGGTTTAGGGTTTAGGGTTTAGGGTTTAGGGTTCGGGTTTAGGGTTCAGCATTTGGGGTTTAGGGTTTGTGTGCTAGAAGCATTTGAGCTTAGGCAATTCGGACTGTTTCTCCCAAAGTGGCATGGGCCAAAGGTTCAGGAGGCGGGTCTGTACCTGTCACATTTCTCGTTCCGCTCGGCATGCATATTCATTGGTCTCCCTGGATCAGTGTGACCCTCCTTGCGCGGAGCAGTTACGTATGTGCCTCAAGCGGGAGTTAACCGGAAGAGAGGCACGCCCACAGTTCGCTCACATGATATGCCATACCCTGAAGACCCCAAGACGCGCCCGGGATTACACAGAGGGTGCGAGCAGTCAAGCACGCACCTCAACAGCAGAAAGACACACGCACACATGGAAAGCAGGAGCACACAAGTGACAAAGAGAAGCTTTAGTCGACGGTTCTTGGCTGAGCGGTAGATTCCATTTCAAGCCGTGCTACTGGCAGGGAATACTATCCTACCCTAGACCTAGACCAGGGGGGCACAGTCAGGCGCGCCCCAATCCGCCCACCGCTCCAACGGCCCACACACAGGCGCGCACACACAGACAAATCACACCTTCACAGTCTTCGAGACACTGGAGCCGAGTGCAAATCCGAGGAGTGAGGACAAGAGGCAACCACAAAATGCATGAAGACCCTAAACCCTTATAGTAGCCTTTGTAGTAACGATTATAGTAAGCCCTAAACCCGAAACCATGACTCACAAGTCGCGATCTCGTCGGCAGAATCGGCCTCAGTAGCAATACGAGTACTTCAGCTGCCGATCCCTACTTCTCCGTCTCGCACGAAACGTCAACTGCACACGACGAAAGCTTGGCACAGGTAATATAGGGGCCTTAATAAATACCTACACTATTTTGTGGGGGGGGGTCCTTATTATAAGTATAGTATAATATACCCAAATCCCGATTCTAATTATTAAGGCTGCTATATTAGCCCAAGCCCGAAACTCTCAACCTGAGTGGCGAAGCCTCCACGAGACATCCTAAACCTCTTTCGCTGTATCTCTGTCTAGGGGCCTGAATAAGTAAATTAGGATTTTGGGGGTTCCTGTAAAGGGTTCCTTATAAGGTTCTATAAGGGCTACTATACGGGTTTAGGGTGTAGGGGCCTTAACAATTAGAATGGTAACTCTGTAAAGCCTAGTTAGTAATGCAGTCACTAAGCCAAACCCCAGAACCCTAAACCCCAAACTGCTTCCTAAACCTATAAGTCTGTTGGGCCTTAAACCCTAAACCCTAACCCAAAGCCCCAAAGCCCTAAAGCCCCAAAGCCAAAAACCCTACAGGCTTACACCCGAAAGCCCTCACCACCGACTTGATGGACTCACTTCTGCATTAGCGGCCACACTTCCCAGGAGTGACGGCACATAAGGCACATAAGGCATGTGCCTCGGAAGCCCTAGGCCCTAGACCCAAAAGGCGTAACCGGAAGCCGTAAGCCATAAAATTTCAAACCTCAGAGCGACAATAGAATAAGCATCTATATACATATATACTTATGGTAAGCTAGCATATATATATGTATATATATATATATATGAGCATAAGATCTAGACCAGAAAGATAAGTAGAATCATATGTGTGCACTATAGTACATATGCATCTATGTGCTTATGCCTGCCTGCCTGCTTGCATGCATGCATGGCTGGCTGGATGGATGGGTTTACATATGTGTGTATATATGTTTATAAACACACTTACGTTATCAAACGGATTTGAGTAGCAGCCGACTTGAGTAGCAGCCGAGCAGGTCTAGCTGTTTGACTCCGCAATCTGGCGCGAGCTCCAGCAGTGAGTCTACATTTCTTCCACAATCTGAGAGCTCCAGCTCCGTCGCCACACAGAGCTCGCTGAAGGACAGGTCTCTTCCCATTTTTTGTTTGGGTATGTTGGGGTGATGGGTTCAAGGTTCGGGATTGCTGCTATGGGCACGGTTGTTTTGCCTAGTTTGTATGGAGGGGTCGTCTTTAGGATCCAGGCCCCGCTGATTATAGTGGTACTTACAACTGGTCCTAGCTTGCAGAACGTGCCCTGAAAGTCGGGGGCACGTCTAAAGTGAAGAGAGGCGTCGGTGCGCCAAACGATCCTCACACTGTTGAATGCTCTTGCTGGCTTTGGGTCCAGACTTTGGGCTCTAATGTCTAGCATTTGCTAATCAGTCTTCTTGCTTCTGCACTCCTTTCTTGGAGTGGCTTCTTTCGGATCTCTCCTGCTGCACTGTTGTGTCAACATGCCGAAGCAGGGGCTTTAATCTTGCCAAACCTCAAACAGATCTACAAGACAGCAAAATCCCGATAGAGCAGGACGCGTCTCCCGGCAATGTATCTCGGCTTCAATAAGGTGTGGCCTGTGAAGCTGCCCCTGCCTCCCCAGATACCCAATGCTCTGAGACTCGACGAGGGAGCGCGACAGGAATTTTTGAGAGTGATGCCCTCGGTTTTCTCTTCCTCCATTCATGAACTTGTCCTTTGAGCTCGTTATGAAGAAGCACGAAGAAACTCAGATGAGGCATGTTTAACTACCTTCTTATACGCGGCATGTCGAGTTTTTCAGAGCAAGCCCCAGGAGCTCCAATGGGGTCAGCGCAAGGAGTAATGTTATTCCTTGGGGCGATGTTTGTTTGATAGGGGTCACCAGAAGTCTGTGGAGGTTGCATAGGGATTACGTGCTGGCTCCTGATTATGCTTCTACTACAATACGCCGCAAGGCCATCTTCTAATCGTTTAACCTTTACCCTAACCCCGCAGGTGCCTACTGTGTAAGGGCCCTAGGGCCTCTAGTACCCTATATATGGTAGGTACTTGGGGGGTTAGGGTTATAATAATCAAGGAACCCGACAAGAAGATCTCCAACAGAAAAGACTCCCCAAGCCCCAGGTGGAGTCGGATTTCTCAAGCCAGGAGGGCAAGGCGGCTTTGCTCTGGATTAAGGATTCTATAAATCAAGCTTCTATGAGGTTTCTAGAAAGATTTTATATGGGTAGTATGAGGGTACTGGGAATTTCATCAATCGAAGGCTTGTTTTGGCGGGCTGTTGTTGGGTTGTGGGTTTGGGAAGTGGAAGGTTTGGGGTTTAGCCTCTAGGTATCCTCCCGTGCAGTAAGACCGATGAATGCTCAAGACGAAGATGGCAATAATGATGGTACGACGGCACGCCGAGACGAGTTCCAACGACGCGGGCCTTTTCTCTGCACTGCTATTGCGGCTGCACCTGCAGCTACGACAACTGCTGGGCCAATCGATAGCAGCAGCTAGCAATAGCTTGCACTTGGATGGGAGCCATCAGTGTCCCCGTTCTCGCCTTTATGATGCCTTCCATCCTCATCGTCATCATCATCGCCATCATCATCGCCATCATCATCGTCGTCATCATCTCCATCATCATCGTCATCATCTTCAGCAGCATAACCATCATCCTCATCCTGGTCCTCATCGGCTCATTATGATGCTTATCACCATGTTCATCTTCATCATGTTCATCATCATGCTAATCATGTTTGTCATCAGGTTCACCATCATCATCATTATCATCGGCATCATCGCGATCACACAGCATCATCATCACCAGCATCTGCTTGGCAATCATCGTCAGGCACAGCTGAGATGCTGCATACCGTCACATGCACCCTCCCAGTGACCCGTTGAAAAGCAATACCTCACATCCATAGATGTCATAGCTCCAAGTCGTCCGCTTTATGGCTGCCGCTGTTGCAGGTGGGCAACGTCGCCTGTTCAGCATTTTCCAAGCCGCCCGGATCCCTCGCGGAGCTTGAGCAGGCCGGTGCTTGGTTGAATGCTCTACGATGGTCAAGATTTGCTGTACACGTTCAAGTTAGGGGCCACCTAGGTTAAGGTTCCAAAAAGAGTCTTCAATGCACTCCTTTAACAATAATGAAACCCTAAACCTTAAACCGTCCGACCACGTTTGCGAAGCTCTCACTTCTTGTGGTTTTGGGCCTCGGAGGCTTCTCGAGGCTTCGGTCATTATTCGTGGGGCTTCGAGCTCAGAGGGGGCATGCTTTCACGTCCGATAATATACCATAAAATACCGTAATATACCATATTATGCCACAAATATACCGAGATATTCAATAATATACCCTAACATACTATATATGTATACTGTAATAGGGTCTACTCTAGCCTCGAGGCCACAGGCGCAAAGGCTTCAAAGAGTGATGATCCGAAGCCGGCAACACGGACTCCTCAACCTAATGTAGGCGTTCTGAATTTACTTTAATAATATTCCCTTTCAGTCTCTCTAGATTTGTACATCTGCGTATATATATATATATGTACATAAATGTATACACATATATGTGTATGCATATAGATATATATATATATAGAGAGAGAGCTACATGTTCATGTGTATGTATGTAGTGTGCATGTATTCACGTATGCATGTATGCATGTATGCATGCATGCATGTATGTATGCATCGTAAAATATGTAAGTGTGTATGTATGTATGTATGTATGTATGTATGTATGTATGTATGTATGTATGTATGTATGTATATAAGTATATCTTGGTGCTTATACTCTATTCGCATACATAAGTAAGTAAGTAAGTAAGTAAGTATGTATGTATGTATGTATGTATGCATGTAGGTATGTATGTATGTATGTATGTATGTATGTATGTATGTATGTATATAAGTATAACTTGGTGCTTATACTCTATTTGCATACACCCGACGCCCTATTAAAGATATTAAGGCGTTTATAACGGCTTTGAGATTAGGGACCTTCAGACAGGACAGTGACGACCTGGATGTTGATGGCTGGGTGCCTTCAGAGCGCCATGAAGGTTCAGGGAATCTCGTCATGGAGATGACTGAGCACCCGGGCAGCAGATGAGCTGGGCAGCAGATGAGTGTTTGCTACGACGTAGACATGATTCTGGACACGGTTGCTGTGGCTGTTCGAGGAGTGAAGGTCTAGAAGTTTGATGGGACCATCTTCAGAAGTCGGTAACAGCTGGTATTTAGGGTTTAGGGTTTATGGGGCCTTCGGAAGAGTGAGACTAACGAATCCGGCAAAAAAGGGACGGGTCATCTCCGCGCCTGCTGTCACGGTAGTCGCCGGGTCGTTTTATTGGTCATTCTCCGACGACGACGACGATACTTTTGCCAAAGATGTTTCTTCACGTTTTACAACTTTTCCTTGGAACTTTTTTGCAAATATTTGCCTCGGTCGCACACCTAAGCCCTAAACGCGCTAAGGATGCCACCTCCCAGCCACAAGCGCCGCAGCAGATCGATGTTTTCCTGGCTTCAGTGCATTGAGCCTTGGCAGTGTCGAGAAATAAGTAGCAAGTAGTAAGAAAACAGAAGTCAGTAGTAAGTGGTAAGTCGGAAGTCGTAAGTAGTAAGTGGAACGTAGTAAGTAGTAAGTAGTAAGTAGAAGTAGAAGTAGAAGTACAAGTAGAAGTAGAAGTAGAAGTAGAAGTAGAAGTCGAAGTCGAAGTCGAAGTCGAAGTCGAAGTAGAAGTAGAAGTAGAAGTAGAAGTAGAAGTAGAAGTAGAAGTAGAAGTAGAAGTAGAAGTAGAAGTAGTAGTAGCAGGAGTCGTCGTCGTAGTCGAAGTCCTAGAGTAGGAGTAGGAGTAGGAGTAGGAGTAGGAGTAGGAGTAGGAGGAGGAGGAGGAGGAGGAGTACGTACGAGCAGGAGTGCGAGCAGGAGGGAGCAGTAGGAGCAGGAGTATCACTAGGACTTGGAGTAGGAGTAGGAGATGAAGTGGGAGTAGGAGTAGGAGGAGTAGCAGCAGTAGCAGTAGCAGTAGCCGTAGCCGTAGCCGTAGCCGTAGCCGTAGCAGTAGCAGCAGCAGTAGCAGTAGCAGTAGGAGTAGTAGTACTAGTAGTAGTAGTAGTAGTAGCAGCAGCAGCAGCAGCAGCAGTAGCAGCATCAGCAGTATAGCACATCGTTGCAGTAATCGTCTTCGTTGTGCTGATGGGAGTATGTCACAGAAGCACTGGTAGTAGCTGCCGCAGTGCTGAGAGCAATGATCATAAGCATGTTATCGTCCTTGTCACTGCAAGGGCATGACCGTTCCCGATAACCCTAAACCCTAAACCCTAAACCCTAAGCCCTAACATGTCGTTTGGGTCCCTCCATGTTTCACCTCTGTGGGCACCCATTGGAGCTGCCATGTTAACCAGCTACTGAGCCGTAGGCCACTGAACCCTAAAACTCGCTGGAGCCCTGAAAGAGCTACCAAAGGCACAGAGTGGCTTTACCTGAACCGGAAACCCGAACCCCACGCCCTAACTAAAGCTTAATGAGGTTTAAGGTACAAGGTATTGCTGAAGAGTTTATGTAGCGGTGCAGGGTTAAGGGTGGGCTGCTGAAGAACGAACACCCCAGCTGCACTAGGTTTAGCCTATTGGAGTGATCGTTGACTCAGTGGTCCAAAACCCACGTTTGCATTGTTTCTGTGCGTATAAAAAGTTAGCATGAACTGTAAGCCCGAAGCTCCACATAAGCTGAAGTCAACCCTATAAACCCTAAACCCTTTAGCATCTGCCCTAAACCTTCAACCCTAAACCCTCGACCCTACACCCTGAACCCTATAAAGTGCTTATAAGCAGAGGGAAGAGGGTTCTTTCCCGTGACAGACTGTGCACACCGCCCGCAAGTGGAGACCGGAAGGCTCCGAAGCATGTCTTGGGGGGGATGACATTAACGTGGGGGCCCGAATAATTTAGGGTTTAGGGTTCAGGGCGTTTGGGCTTTAGGCCGGGTTTTTGGTACCTATGCTATTTTGAAGGGGTTTCTTATTTATTTTGGGGGTTCCTTGTTACAATTATAGTATGGTATACCCCAAAACCCTATTCTA
>CAJNDV010000425.1:51883-70560 GCA_905221635.1 Symbiodinium sp. CCMP2456
GGTTCCACTGAGGCGCTACACCTCTTTTCCTGGAAGGGTTTAGGGTTTAGGGTCTAGGGTTTAGGGCTTTGGGTTTAGGGTTTAGGGTTTAGGAATCCGCCGGTACTTGGGGGAAAGCGTCTCGGATGCGCATGTGCATCCGTGGGTGCTTGAGGAAAAGCACGGTGCAAGGGCCAGGTTTTCCCAAGCTTTAAAGGGTTTAGGGTTTAGAGTTTAGGATTCTATAGTAAAAACTTGTTAAAGGCAACTAAGGCAACTACAGGTGGGGAGGTTAGTATATAGGGCTTCTATAAGGCTTCTATAAGGTATATTATATAGACCTTCTATAAGGCTTATATGACTCCTACAACGGTAACTACCCAACTGAAAATGTCCTATACTTTGGGGGCCCACATATATACTAAGTAGCTAGTAACTACTATATTGATACGTGGAGCCTCTGGGAGTCGTGCTTTCCAGTATCGATGTAGTATGCGGCAGGTCTCCGGAAGAAGTTTCACAGCCTCTAAGCCGAGAACCAGAGAGCTCCAAAACACAAGAAGCCTAAACCCTTAACCCAAAGCCCTTAACCGTTTCAGATATCCCTTGCAGAAGCCAAGTAGTCACCCCAACAGTATCCCTAAGCCCTGAAACCAGAGAGCCTCTATTAGATTCCTTCAAGGAACCTCTGTACGCAAGGAGCCTTCAAATGAATCCTAAACCCTCTGAGCCCGAAGCCCTAAACCCTAAACTCTATAAACCCTTAGAGAAACCTTTAAAGAGGCCCTTGAGGCCGCGAAACAACGCGAAAGTCCGTAAGCCTGGCCCTTAAACGGTCCAAGTAATGGTCTGGTTTAGGGCTTTAGGAGTCCAAGTAGTAGTATAATAGTATATATTTTGGGAGCCTAAAATCTCCGACTACAGTGGCTGCTATATTGGTAGTTGGACCCTTTGAGTTAGGGGCTCATACTGGGTTCATAGGGTTTAGGTTTTGAGATTTTGGGGTGTATATATATATATATATACATATATACATATGTATATACTACACACCCCAAAACCCCAAAAACTAAAGACTGTTCTTTACACGCCTAAACCCTAAACCTAAACCCTAAACCCTACGCCTTAAAACCTAAACCCTATAAACCCTAAACCTTAAACCTTAAACCTTAACCCCTAAAGCCTAAACCCTAAACCCTAAACCCTAAACCTTAAACCCTAAACCCTAAACCCTATAAACCCTGTAAACCCTAAGCCCTTAAACCCTGATTCCTCAGACCCCTGGGCCTCGTCAGGCTCACAGAGGGCCTGAGGAATTACCAGGCGCAGATGCGATCGACGCTGGAGGTCGGGCCCTTCTTGGGGCTTAGGGTTTAGGGCTTTAGGGGTTTAGGGTTTAGGGTTTAGGGGTTTAGGGGTTTAGGGGTTTAGGGGTTCAGGGTTTATGGGTTTAGGGTCATTACAGCCTTGCGGCTGCGGTACCCCAAAGGGTGCAAGTACCGCTATAGTCGCTACTTAGTAGTAGATCTTTGGGCCCAACTCTCTTGGAAGGTATGGGTACGGACCAAATGAACCTCAGAAAGCGTGTTTTCCAGGGTTTGCCGATGGGCTCTCAGGGTTTACTTGGTGCTTGTAAGGTAACCCTTGAAGAAGTGAACTGTTTCAAACTGTCTGACTATGACATCCACTGCCAATCTCGGAGGCCGAAGGGGCGGTTCCAAGTATAGTAAGGGTTCTGCGTATTCAAGAATGAGCCGGGCAGTCGGTGGTCGGCCAATCTTTCAGGATCTCGGACTAAGTGCTAGGATTAGGGATGAATTCATGGCACGGGTCGGGCTGAATTTTGTGGTGTTAGGGTTTGGGCTTTTCCACAGCCCTAAGGAACCACACACCCTCAAATTTGGAGTCCCTACTGTATCTCTCTGGACTTACGGCAGGGTGCCCGTGGAGAGATCACAGTCCGAGCTTGGGTAACCTAAATTTAAAAAGCAGGAGTCTGCAAGCCGGATACCCTTTTACGCAACTAAAGAACTGGATCATCCTCATCGCGGTTCACACAACCCAGCAGTGATGCAAGTTTGAGTATGTAATATAGTAATGACTCCCACGACTGTCTCAAGCAGAAGAATACCCATTGGGACCAGCATCTAGCAAAATTGCCACACTTATGTGTAAGCTTACGAATACCTGACAGTACCAACAATCAGGGTTTCGGAGAGATTCGCGCTCCGACAGGTAGCACCGCTTCTACGTTTTGGATTCCAGAGTTATGAGTTTTGATTATAAACGAAGACTGTGATGTCGAATCACCCTAGACCCTGCGTCCTCTTTGGTTTAGAAATGACCCTGTTTGCCGCAGAGGAGTTTTCCACACTCGCAACCAGCGAGTCCATGAACAAGACGAACAGGCCCTTTTCCTGTTCCTTTCAGGAGTTCAGACTCCGACAGTATCATGAAAAACCTAAGCCCCTAAACCATCAACCCTATACCCTATGCCCTCAGCCCTAACCCTGAACTCTATGCCCTATGTCCCTAAAACCTATACACCTTAAGACCTGAATCCTGAGCTGTGGAATCGGGATCCGCAACCGGGCTTCGGCGCTTCAGATGTCCCAGAACCGGGGTTCGGGCCTGTGGAGGTGAGGGTTTAAAGATGTTTAAAGGCTCTTCGCTTATCTCTAAACCTTAAAACCTACACCCTAAAGCACCTAAACCCTAAACTGCCGAGAGAGCCGCTGACCATTCGCATGGGCGCTCGAGGCTCCGACCAGGCCCCCGGCCGAGCGTCTCGACAGGACGGGGAGGGAGGGTACAGGCTCCCGGCATACGGGATGGAAATGACTTGGCTACGCCCCGAAAAAAATGATCTGAAACCCAAAATTCCCACCATTGATTCCCTGGCCGCTTGAGCCGGCCCATGGACAAGGTGGCAAAAGCCTCCCGCGCCCCACTACATTTGCAAGGGGGGGTCTGGGGTGGCCCCAGCCCGGCGGATGTCGGGCAAAACTGCAAAATTGGCTGCCCTTCTTAGAGCAGCTCTGGGACCAGATTCATGACATTAAGGGCTTCCGGTGCTTCTAAGACGACCTGGCAGGGTTGCTGGGCCCAATCAAACCGATTCCTGAGGGCGACTGCCGAATTTGCGGAAGGCTGGCAAGACTCCGCCGGCCGGGGCAATTTTCATTGCCACGATAGGTGATTGCACGTCGGGTGACCCTTACAGCCGCGAAGAGCGGGTTGTTTGTTGGAAACCCCTTGCTTCTCGTCGAGCGGCCGGCACAGGCCGCCAGGACCCACAACCCGAGACCAATCTATCTCAGCTTTAGTTTCCTGGGAAATGTGGTGGCTTATGTGCCGAACTGCGATGGGAAGCAGAGAGCCTAAACCCTCATTGAGAATAGCTGGGTGTTTGGGGCGGGACTACATGTTTACGCAAGTGCGCGATAAGTGGGTGCGCCCCTGTTCCCAAAGTAAAAGTCGCACCAACCGCGCGCAAACTGTATGCACACCTGAAACCTTATACACCCTAAATAAGGAGGGTGTCGGGTTTCAGGGTTTAGCTGGAATTTGGCTGTAGGATCAGATCTCAGCGTTTCAGGCTACATAAATCCGTAAATGTAGTTCCCTCAATCAGTTTTCTTGGCCCCGCCCTCCCCAAGGCCTAAACCTCCGAAGGTCCATGGATAGCTCTGCAGCGAGCAGCCTTGCTATAGGGGCTTTTCAAAACTTAGAAAAGGGGTTTGTGCTAAAGCCATGCGATAACTATATCGGGTCTATAATGGGATATTGGCACTACTTGTTCGGGATTTTTGTGGTGTTTAGGGTTTGGGATGTGGGGCCGTTGTCGGGCATAGGTTTGACATTGGGTTCGGGCTGGGTGCATAAGATTACAGCTCTCCTTGATCCTGGTTTGATTTTTGTGGTACGGGAGACCCAATGATCCCTGAAGAACGTCTATTTGGGCTCCGACATTCTCTACTAATCTGAGTGCCCGGGCCAGGAGGTTGGATCTTGCTTTGCAGCGCAAGGCCAACGAAAAGCAAGCGCAAATACGCCACCTTGCTTAAAAAACTTCGGGGTGTGGCGGGTCCTAGGGCTTTAGGGTTGGAGGTCAGGAGTATAAAGGGTCTGGGGCAAGAAGGTTTAGGGTTTAGTTTTTTTGGAAGTTTGGGGCGAAAAGGCTCGAGATTTCGTGTTTATGGTTTAGAGTTTATGTTTCTGTTGAGGCCTAGCAAACGGAATCCATGGCCGGAGCCCGCAGTTCAGCTTTAAGTTTACCATAGTCTCTGTTTCGATTTGAGGGTCAGTTCGCCTTCGATATCGGTGTACAGACCCGGATAAAGCTCAACCAGCAAGTCCTCGCACCTTCCCACTTCATACAAGGCTCGCCAGCACCATGGCGAAGAGACGTCGGGTTTAGAGAGCTAGGTCCCTCAGCTAAGCAAAGGCTGCAGTGCCGATTCAGGCCGAATGAACCACCCGACAGACAAAGCAGCTAGCCTTGACCCATAGTTAAACTCTACTACTTATACCCTCACATGAGGTTCTTGTGTTTATGCTTGCGATGCCTTCTTACAGGAGCTTGACCCCAAAGACGTACCGCAATCCACGGGTCGAGGTACACCCGAGGAGAACCCAAAAGCCTAAACTTGGAACCCTAATATGGGAGAGGGTGGGAATGGTTATCCGATTGGTGGGCCAGTTTAATAGAACCCTTTAAAGGAACAAACCCCTCCACCCTATACCCTCAAACCCGAAACTCCATGATCCTAAACCCCAAACCCTCAACCCCTAAACTTAACCCCACCCTAAACCCCTAAACTCTAAGCATTGCTTGTAAAACCCTAAACCCTAAACCCTAAACCCTCTCTTCTCAACGACGAGATCCGAGGACGCATCTCCATCCGCCGACAGCTGACCATGGGCGTTGGCGGCGCATCCCCGTGGCTTATCGGAGTGTCTAGGGGTTTGCGGTTTTGGGTTTAGGGCTTTGGGTTTTGGGTTTTAGGTTTAGGGTTGGGGATATCGAAGTGTCTAGAGGCCCAAAGGGTCCAAGTATAGTATATACTTTGGGGGCCCATTTTTCTTCTTTGTAGCTAGTAGATTGATACTTGGACCCTTTGGGAGGTTTACTGTAGTAGCTTCAATAATTACCAATATCATTCCCCAGGGTTCCTGATTGTAAATATACTAGAAGGGAACCCCAAACCCTATTCTAACTGTTCGGGCCCCTACATTATAGGGTGTATAGGATTTAGGCTTGAGATCGACCCTTCTTTTAAGGTTTGGGGGTTCAGGGGTTCAGGCCTCATGGCGTTTTTTTGGACCTCCGAGATTTGGTCTCAAGGATTCTAAGGTTTGAGGCTTTAAAGTTTATGGACCCGGTAGACTTCTAGACCCTACATTTAAAGTTCGCTCAGAGGGTGTAGCTCTGCGACATCCCAAAATGAAGCTGAAGTTAAGCCCTCGCGCTATCAGATCCCCGAACCCTGAACCCTAAACCCTAAACCCCACACCCCTAAACCCTAAACCCTAAACCCTAAACCCTAAACCTCGGAGAATGGGGTGATGAAGGATGAGGGATCGCCGTGAACGTCCTGAGGGACCCGAGGGTTTTTTGGGGTTGCCATGTGCTGGTAAGGGCATGTGGTCGCAGGGTGTCGTGCCGATGCCCGATCTCCTGGCCTTATTAGGCCTTTCGGATGGATCATGCAGCCGGAAAAAGGAGCTCAACAAAAAAACAAAACAACCTTGGCCCTAAACCCTAAACTCCTAAACCCTAAGCCCTAAACCCTATAAGCCCTGAAACCGTAAACTGCCTCAAAACTAACAGCCCGCTTGAACCCTAAGCTGCTTGAAAACTCAAAAACCACACCTGAGACATCACGCTATACAGCTTAAACCAGCAAAAGCGCTAAACCTGAAACACTGACGCTGAACCCCAAATCTTGACGATATTCCTAAGCCCGAAACGTTATACACGAAACCCTCAGGGTCCATGTGCCCCAACACTTCGACACTTCAACGCCAAAGTATATGTACATCTGTATGTATGTATATATATATATATGCACCATTCTGTCTCTATGCAGGTACATATATATATATATATATGTATATATGTATATATATATATATGTATTTGTTTATTTGTTTATTTATATACACACATGCATGTATACTTTGGCCTCAAAGTAGACCCTTTGAACAAACCCTTCCTAAACCCTAAACTCTGTATATAAAACCCAAAGAGTCCAAGTAATAGTCTAGTGTATACCTTGGGGGCCCAAATCTATCTATCTATATATATATATACACACACCCTAAACCCTAAACCCTATAAGCCCTAAGCCCTGAACCCTAAACCCTATAAACCCTACGAAACCCTAAACCCCAAACCCTATAAGCCCTAAACCCTAAACCCTATAAACCCTAAACCCTAAACCCTATAAACCCTATAAGCCCTAAACCCTAAACCCTTTAAGGAAACGAAACAGAAAAGCCGAGGCGCCTTTCTCGAAGTGCCTCGAGGCGCTCCTCCCGAACGTCTCAGCCCTCGCGGCCGGGGGTCCTGGTAGATGTTTCGGCTGTTTCCTCTTATCCTAGGTTATGTAGGGATTTAGGATTTAGGGATTTAGGGTTTCGGGTTTAGGGATTTAGGGTTTCGGGTTTAGGGATTTAGGGTGTAGGGTTTAGGGTTTAGGGTACTGTTATGAGGGATACTCCCCCAAATCATAAGTGTCATTCCTAAGATAGAAAACCTACATTCTACTAAGAGAGGTGCTTCGGGCCCTTTTGTTTTGGGGCGTTTCCTTTGGGACTTTCGGGGTCGGGGGCTTCAGGCTTTGAGTAATATTGCATTGGGGTGGGTGTTTAGGATCCAGGAACTTGCTGACATGAATTTTGTAGGGGGGTTTAGGTTTGATTGAAAAGCTTTTGAAAATTTTGGAGGCTTGTGTTTCGGGGTTTCTCGTTTAAGTCGAGATTCGTGGGTGCACCCTAAACCCTAAGCCCCCAAACCGGGTACGCTTTTCCAGTGGCTCGAATGCCTGAGATTGGGGCTTTCTTCGGAACCGGTATCCGACTGAAAAGGCTCCAGCTGCAGCATTCTTGTCGTTATTATTTCCATTATTACGGTAATTGCAAACATTTGTCCATCGTTGTTGGTAGTATCATGGTTATCAGTTTGTACTAGTGTGCTATTGTGATTTGTACCGGCTGTTAGAGTCCACGAGAAACGTGGTTGGTGGCCTCTCTGCGGTTCTTAATATGTAGGGGCGTTAATAATTAGAATAGGGTTCTGGAGTAGGTTATACTGTGATTATAAAAATCCCTAAACCCCAAACCCTAAACCCATAAGGGACCCCCAAAGTAGCAAGGGTATTGGTAACCCTAAACCCTAAAGCCCTAAACCCTAAACCCTAAACCCTAATCTGTATATAACTGCCTAGCCAGGTCGGCTTCGCGCGTAACCTCCCGAGCTCCTTCTACCGAGGCCTTTCCTGGTTTTTTGTTGAGGACGACGGTTGCGGTTAGGGTTTAGAGTTTATAGAGTCTTTATAGGATTTCTGGTTAGGGCTTAGAGTTTATAGAGTCTTTATAGGATTTCTGGTTTGGGCTTAGAGTTTATAGAGTCTTTATTGGATTTCTGGTTAGGGTTTAGAGTTTACAGGATTTCTGGTTAGGGCTTAGAGATTAGAGTCCTTATAGGATTTCTGGTTACGGCTTAGAGTTTAGAGTCCTTATAGGATGTGTGTTTCTTTTATCAGGGTCTGTAGCCGTTTTCTTTGTGGCCATATAGCAGACCGAAGATTTGACCACAGTAGAGATGCTATGCCAGCACGGCGGCGTCGTGAAAGCCCAGGACAGCAAGAAAGTTTGCATCGACCACTGGATGCATTGTGCAAATTCTGGCTCCAGCACTGCGTGGTGACACAAGCTGGAGAGCGAAAGCCAGCGAGCACGTCCTGCACTTTCCGACGGCGCGGGCATTGCCTGCAAGTGTACTTCATTCGCCACCACTGGCAGCTTGAACCTTGGCTGAGACGCCTGTGCTGCCGCGCCATGAAGGGAGTTCTCTAAATTAGTGAACCTTTAGGGCCGCCTTTTTAAATAAAGGGTGCCGTTCTATGTTGGGGACCTAAAAAAGGGACCCTCATTTCGAGAACTAGCCATGAAGATGCACCCCATGACTGGGCCTCGGACGGTTCCTCCGCTCGCGCGCGTCCAGCCCGTCCCCCTCACAAGTCCGAAAAGGCCCAAAGTCTTATGTTCCGGTCCTGCTGCTGCCGAGGCACATGCCAAACCCTAAACCTTAAACTCTGAAACCCTAAACCCTAAACTATAAACTCGAAACCCCAAACCGTAAACCCTAAACCCTTAACTATAAACTCGAAACCCTAAACCCTAACTCTAAACCTTAAACCCTAAACTACAAACTCTAAGCCCTAAACCCGGAGAGCTGGTCTCAGAGGGTTCTGCCTCCACAGCGGGCGGCAGTGTCTCGGTCCCGCAACGGGGAGCGTAGAGGTGGGCAGAGAAGGTGAGATGCGAATTAGGGGTTTGGGGGTTTAGGGTTTCGGGGTTCAGAGGTTTGGGGGTTTAAGTTTTCGGGGTTCAGGGGTTTGGGGGTTTAGGGTTTCGGGGTTCAGGGGTTTACGGGTTCAGGGTTCCGCAGTTCAGGGGTTTAGGGCTTTAGGAGTTTAGGGTTTAGGGCTTTAGGAATTTAGGGTTTGCAGTTGAGGGGTTTAGGGCTTGGGGGTTCAGGAGTTTAGGTTTTAGCTGATTTAGTGTTTAATTAGGTTCAGGATCTGGTGTTTGTACTTCTTTGAGGGTCTTGGCTTTGTGAGGCGTCCGCCGACAGCAACGAGGCCGCTTCCAGCAACGCTCGGCAGGCCGTATCTTGGAAAGAAGGCGGTTTAGGGTTTAAGGTTCCGGGTTTACGGTCTAGGGTTTGGGGTTTAGGGTTTCTTTGTCGGCTATAGGGGTGTAGGGTTTAGGGGTTTAGGGGTTCAGGGTTCTGGGGTTTAGGGTTTAGGGGTTCAGGGTTCCGGGGTTTAGGGTTGGGTTCCCGGGTTTAGGGATTTGGGGATTTAGGGTTTTAGAGGTTTGGCGTTTAAGGGTTTAGGGGGGTAGGAGGAGCTCCCGGAGCAGTAGTTGTTGTAACAGCGGTAGGGGTCGATGGGGAAGCAGCAACAGCAACCATGCGGTGGGACAACAACTGACAAAGAAACCCCTAAACCCTAAACCCCTATAACCCCTAAACCCCCAAACCCCAACGCCCCTAAACCCCCAAACACGAAAGCCCCTAAACCCCTAAACCCTACACAACCCTAAACCCTAAACCCTAAACGCTAAACCCTACACAACCCTCAACTCCAGCCTTCGAGGTCGAAGAGCAGAGCCCCCGCAACAGCAACGCCTCTGTCAACACCGATGACGACTCGAAAGGATCGGTGCAAGCGTAGGGTTTAGGTTGAGGGTTTATAGGGTTTAGGGTTCAGGGTTTATAGGTTCAGGGTTTAGGGTTTTAGGGTTTAGGGTTCAGTGTTTAGGGTTTCGGGTTGAGGGTTTAGGTGTAGCGGTCGCAGATTGAGCCAGTCAGTATTGCCGGTTGTAGTCCTTCTTAACAAGAGACCGGGCTATGGAGTACCATACTGTACCTGTAATACTTGTTTTCGGGACCTGTTCCGTAAAGGAACCGCTATAAACTTAAAGTCTATACTTTTTCTCCCGGGTTACTTCAAAGTCTAGGAGACATAGGACTTTACACGACGGTGGCTCAACACGCTATGTCTTCAGGGTACACTGTTCTTATGAAGTTGTTTTGCTACACTCAGCCTTGAAAGTTGTGGTACCTAGGGTGCGCATGATTCCGAAATCTTCGTGTTTTGTCGTCAGGTCTTGTCGAAGTAAGTAAGTGGTTCGTTGGCGCCCTTTTAGGGGTGTATGTATGGTGGGGGGAAAAAGTCTGCGTCTCAGAGGTCACTGTGGCAAGCATCCTACTTAAGGTCCAAGTTCTTTTCTGTAACTTCCCTTGCTCTTGGAAATAGCGCCGCAAAGGCCACCTACTGCACCTGTTGAGGTCCTTGACTGTGGAACCTGTATATATATATATATATGTATATATACATTGAGGGACTTGCGGTTACTCGGATGCTAAGCCCACGAAAGCTCGCGAGCCATGGAAGGAGAGTTCGACATCGACACCTTCGACGACGCAAGGCAGCGCTATGCACGGGGTCGGCCAGGTTGGTGTTGCGGGTTGAATTTGGGGCTTAGGGTTATGGATGTAGGGAGTAGGGTTTTCGGTTTACCACTGCGTCTACGGTGTAGGGTCTAGGCGAGAAAACATACCTGTACCCTCCAAGTCCAATGCAGTTGTTGTTTTTTGAACGAGAGGGGGTTGTCAGGTTTTCTGTATCATAACTGCTATGCTACCCAATAAGTAACCCAGCTTCGCCGGAGGCTGGTTCTGAGACTATAGGTTTTGCATTAAGTGCGATCTGTCCCAAAAACCTCGGAACCCTAAAGACCCAATAAACATCTGGACATCCCTAAAGCCCGATAGTTTCCTCAACAAACCCGGCCTCAACCTTAATTTGACTAATTTGAGGGCTCCGACCGTAAAAACTAACCTGGGAGCTTTTGCTTAAAGCGGAATGCCTTACACCTTGAACCCTAACGCCAGAAGCCCTCAACCTTGAACATCCGCGAA
The DNA here is from genome assembly GCA_905221635.1 of Symbiodinium sp. CCMP2456. Taxonomy (NCBI): domain Eukaryota; class Dinophyceae; order Suessiales; family Symbiodiniaceae; genus Symbiodinium; species Symbiodinium sp. CCMP2456. The sequence continues at coordinate 62,580 of CAJNDV010000425.1, forward strand.
TAATCCTCAAGCCCTCTCTGTCGCGCCCAAACCTCCCATGTGTCTATAGCCTAAACAATGAACCCTAAACCCCTAAACCCTTCTAAACCCTAAACCCCAAACCTCTAGAACCTAAACCCCAAATCTCTAAACCCTAAACCCCTAAACCCTAAACCCCTCCCTCGACCCTTGAACCCTAAACCCCTAAACCCTTCTAAACCCTAAACCCCAAACATTTAAACCTAAACCCCAAACCTCTTAACCCTAAACCCCAAACCCTTAAACCCCTAAACCCCTGAACCCCTAAACCCCTAAACCCGAAACCTCTAAACCCTCAACCCTTGAACCCTAAACCCCTAAACCCTTCTAAACCCTAAACCCCAAACCTCTAAACCCAAAGCCCCAAACCTCTAAACCCTAAACCCCAAACCCTTAAACCCCTAAACCCCTAAACCCCTCAACCCTGGAACCCTAAACCCCTAAATCCTTCTAAACCCTAAACCCCAAACCTCTAAACCCAAAACCCCAAACCTCTAAACCCTAAGCCCCAAACCCTTAAACCCCTAAACCCTTAAACCCCTAAACCCCTAAACCCCTAAACCCCTAAACCCTAAACCCCTAACCCTCAGCCCAGTGCCGGCTCGCCAACCCCATGACCCGCAAGCCCAGCCAGGCCAATGGAGAGCACATCCTCGCCGTAGACGATGTTGTGGCTGCCCTGGCAAGTCCTTAGGGCAAACCCTAAGCCCTAAACCCTAAACCCTAGAGCTTTCGGGGATTATCAAAATACCAGAATATACTGTAGCATATTACGCATATACCATCATATACCACAACATACTACAATAGACTGCAATATCCTCTAAAAATAGGGCGCGGGCTCCTCAACCCGAAGATCCGAAATCCAAAGACTCTGCACCCCTGCAGCCCGAGACCTGACGTCCGAGCATTCAGAATGCAGGGTTTAGGATTTAGGGTTTAGGGTTTAGGGTTTTAGGGTTTAGGGTTTAGGATTTAGGGCTTAGGGTTTAAAGGGTTAAGGGTTAAGGGTTTAGGGTTTAGGGTTTAGGGTTTATGGTTTAGGCCCTACTTACAGGTTCATGGGAGAAAGTCCTAGGGGAAAAAAAGGTTGACTATAAACTTACAACCCGATTTATGGTACTTATAACTGTAGTTATTAAATCCCCTGAACCTCCAAGTACATCGAACCCCAGAAAGTTGGAACAGGGATTTAGGATGATTAGTGAGGGTACCAGGATAATAATGTATCATCTTTCTGGCTTCTACTGTATATTAGAGTATAAGATACTACATTATCGTATATAACAGAACTGTAGTATGTAGCAGTATACTGTGGTATGTTGTGTTACACTTGTTACCCTGGGAGTATAATATATCATAAAGTTGTAAAAGTTGTAGTATCATTGTATATGATGTTACCTGACAGCCCCACCAGCTCTAGTCTATGCTCTCTCTTTGCAGATCAAATCTCGGCGGCACTCAAACTTTGGACATGTCGGCAGCACTGGAAAGCTCAAGACGAAGAAGCGAGGCTGCACTCGGGTACTTCTCTAAACTAGGATCGCTTTGAGGGTCCTTTGTATTAGGGTGCCGTACTATCTTGGGGGCCCAAAGAACAGGACCCTAATTTAGAGAGCTACCCACTTGCACTAGATCAGATCAGTCATGGAACAATCTGAGTTGCGTTTGTCTGAAAACACCACTACTGACCGTGAACCGGCAAGTGTGCAGATGTTTATGAAGTTTCGGGGTTCCGTTGCATTTCGTTATTTGCAACTGGCTTTTAACCATGACGAGCTGAAGGTGCTGAGCCAGCCCTCAGCCCTAAACCCCAACGCCGAAACCCTATGAACCCTAAACCCTCACGTCAACCCTATAATAAGCCTAAACCCTAAACCCTAAACCCTAGACCCTAAACCCTAAACCCTAAACCCTAGACCCTAAAGCCGCAAGCCTACAACCACTAATTCCTGAACCCCAAATCCTCCACTCTGTAACTCCTCAGCCCTAGGCCGGAAAAGCTCTAAGCCCTAGACCCTACAAGCTCTAGACGCCCTAAAAGCCTCAAACACCCAAAAAACCCTATAAGCACTGTACACCCCAACCCTATAAGCCCTACAAGTCCTATAAGCCCCGTAAACCCTATAAGCCCTATAAGCCCTGTAAACCCTACAGGCCCTAAACCCAACAAATCCCACGCGCCAGGAGCTTCACGGGCTGAAGTCTGACAGCCTGAACGGCCGTGCCGGGGAGCTAAGTGTTTCTTTGTTGTTGTGGGTTTAGGGTTTAGGGAGCTCATTTTTTTTTGTTGTTGTTGTGGGTTTGGTGTTCAGGGTTTAGGGAGCTCAGATTTTTGTTGTTGTTGTGGGTTTAGGTTTTAGGGAGCTCAGAGTTTTTGGTTTCTTGAGGAGGGGGTGGGGGTTGGGGGCTTGGGGTTTTAGGGGTTTTGGGTGTTTGGGGTTCATGCTTTGGGGTTTTGGGGCTTAGGGCTTTAAGGGCTTTATTGGGGTGGCGCTTCTTGGAGTGCTTGGGTCTCTGGATTCCGGGTGTTGGGTTTGCGGTGTCGGACGTTCCTATGGGCGTTTGGATTTTGGTTAAAGGGATTAAGCTTTCCGAAGTCCAGGTTGTTGTGAAGGACTGATAGATTTAAAAGTGTTGGGGCTTTTATGGTTCAGGGCATCAGGTGCATCAGGTGCAGAGTGGTGTAGATTTTTTATGCTTGCAGGTGTTTACAGTTTACAGGAGGGGGTTTACGGCCTTGGGGGTGTAGCTGTTGGGGTTGCGGGTTGAGTGCAGGTGGGTTTCTGGCTTTGGGGGGAAATTGCTAGATTGCCCAAGGTGCCCCAAACCCTCAACCCTCAATCCTCCCTGAAACCCTAAACCCTAAACCCTCTCTATCATATGATAATTCGCACCTTAATGAAATTTGTGGGCAAGCTTCGGAAAATTCGTGGGCAAGCTCAGATTCGAGTCCATGCAGGAGCTGCAGACAGGGGAAGTTCGCGACATGGCTGCCTAAACCCTAAACCCTAAACCCTAAACCCTGAACCCTGGCCGTCCATGAGGGTCTCCGGGTTGATCCTCATGCCAGTGAAAGCTTGTCTCTCGAGGAGGGTTGTGGAAGATGCAGCGAATGCAGAGATTCGTTCCCTTTACCAATACATGCCGGTTTGGGGAAGACTACCCCGATCTTCGAGAGCTCTGCCTGTGCAGCAATCAGATCCGCACCACGGTTTAAGGCTTAGGGTTTGAGGTTTAAGGTTTAGGGTTTACACTCTCAGAGGGTGTAGGGTTTACATTCTCACAGGGTTTAGGGTTTATACTCTCTTAGAGTTTAGGGTTTATACTCTCACAGGGTTTACCACTCTCACAGGGTTTAGTGTTTACACTCTCACAGGGGGTCTCACAGGGTTCAGGGTTCTCACGCTCACAGGGTTTGGGAGGGTTACACTTCAGAAGGTTCAGGGTTGACGCCCTCACACGGTTTAGGGTTTACACTCTCACAGGGTTCAGGGTTTACACTCCACAGCAAAGACGACGGGGTCAAGTCATGTAGGGTGAATGAAATCGAACTGTAAATAAAGCTCGGTGATGTGAATGAACATTTCTCAATGTTATGGGATTCTTAGGGTGGGTGGGTATTATGTCTAAACCGTTAGAGCTGCTCGATCCACTTTTAGCGAGAGCGGTTTGAGGAATTCCTGCATATCCCCGAACCCCAAAACCCCTGTTAGACCTCTTGCACAACCCCTTATGAGCAACCCTGTGTGCCTTTATAGACAGATAGGTACCCAAACCCTAAACCCCTAAACCCTAAACCCCTAAACCCTAAACCCCTAAACCCTAAACCCCTAGACCCTAAGCCCCTAAACCCTAAGATGGATAGCTGGGGATAGATGATAGAGACCCCTCGCTCCCCAAAGACTCCAATATCCCTTAATTAAGGAATATACCTGAAATCATATTACGGAGCCTACTATAATTTAAGGATTATTCCTTCATTAAGGGATGTTGGAGTCTCTGGGTCGCCTCAGAACGGCATCGTCGTCAAGCTGCCCGACCCAGATGCACCGGCCGAAGAGGCTCCAAACGGCCCTACACGGGGTTTAGTGTTTAGGGTTTGAGGATTTATTGGGTTTTTGTTCCCTAAACCCTAAAACCATTCTTGTAATGTAGAACCCCGTCTTTTCGTGCCCTGATGCCGAAAGCCTGTCAAAACCGTTTGGCTCGTCAAACTTTGTTGTTTTCAGAGTGTAGGAACCTGCTAGAATCGAGAAATCCCTAAGTCCTAAATTCAAGAACCCTAAACCCTAAACCCTAAACCCTAAACCCTAAACCCTAAACCCTAAGCCCTAAACCCTAAACCCTAAACCACAGCCAGGGCTCCTACATTACGCTATGCCTGCGGCTCCCAACACACCACATGAGTCCAGTTCGCGCTGGCCTGTAAAGAAGCCTGCAACTGCTTCTCCGATAAGAGCAGTCACGGTTTAGGGTTTAGGGTTTAGGGTTTAGGGTTTAGGGTTTAGGAGCCACCCGCCCAGAAAGTCTCAATGGGCTCTTGTAGGTGGCGTTGGGCCGTTGGGAGAGAGGTAATTGCTAGTACTTGTGAATCCCAGATAGACGCAGTTAGACGGGAGTTGCTGAATACCTTGAGCGAAGTTCGTGGTACTTTTTTGTTCGAAAGACTCAAGCAATCCAAGCATAGTTGAGGGTTGTTTAGGTTTGGGTTTCACTGATGTGGTTTGTTCACATTAACTCATTGCTATCAAGACCCAACACGGAACCGCCAGATTTATAGCAACAGCTCTCCTCCATGCCAGGCGCGGGTTGGCGTCATGTTGCAGCGAGATGACGTTAAGGCCATGTGGCTGGTGTCAAGCAGTTTGGGCCAACCAATACAAGGGTCGGACTGCTTGGTAAGATGACGTCATGATTCTCCCTATAGAGCTATGATACCATCTACCCCAAAGTGTTATTCTCAAGGTGGCAATTTGGGAAACTTTAGAAAATTTCCCTATGGTTTCTATAAAGTTACTATAAAGGTACCTATTCATAAATACTTTTCAGGGCCCCAAATCTACAACCCAGTTCTAGATGTTGAAGGCCCCTATGTTATTGGTTTTGGAATGGTGAAAGCCCAGGGCTCGTAGCCCAAAATTATCCCTGGACGTCGAGGTGTAATATAGATGCGGGAATAATCTACATATATATATATATAAATATAAATATAAATATAAATATAAATATAAATATAAATATAAATATAAATATAAATATAAATATATATATGTATATGTATATATATATATATCTGTATAAATATAAATATAAATATAAATATAAATATAAATAAATAAATAAATAAATAAATATATATATATATATACATAACGACTCCTTTGGGTTCCCGTCTCGAATTCTCGTACAGCATGCCCCAAGCCTCAATGAGAGCGCCTATCTTGGGCAGCCCTAAACCCTAAACCCTAAACCCAAACCTTACGCTCCTGAACCCGTGAATCCTGAAGCTAAATCCTTGGGCCCAGAAGATCTACGCCCGATTGTAAGACAGGGGCGTCAAGAATTCGGAAGACGCTTCCCGAGGGCTCCTGCATTCATTTCTGTTAGAAAGAAGCATTCATTTCTGTTATAAAGAAGCATTCATTTCTGTTATAAAGAAGCACCAGAACCCTATTCTAATTGTTCGAGGCCCCTACATTAGCCTGCAGTGCCTGCCACAGAAGTTGGAGAGCATGCCGGCTCGTTCACGCAGTTTCTACCAAGTGGCGTGGCGTTAGGGTCTGAAGTCTTGGTTTTCGGGTTTACCTATAGTCTCCATTGTAGTTCCTTTTTTTGGTTGACAGGTTTCATGGTTAGGATCCTATAATGTAAATTTGGTTAACCAAAAAAAGGAACTACAATGGAGACTATAGGTAGGGTTTAGTTTAGTTGTTTGAACTTATGCGTACTGGTTTATTACTGGTTCAGGCATTAGGCGTCAGGGTTCCGCAGCATCTGCGCCAGGAAACAACATTCAGCATTTTCTTTTCCAACTCCGATCTCAGTCCCACGTCCTAGGCCTCAGTAAACCTTACAGTAGCAACTGAACCCACAACCCTACACCCTAAACCCCAAGCCCTAAACACCTGAACCCCTAAACCCCACTAAACCACTAAACCACGAAACCCGAAACCCTAAGCCCTAATTCAAGGCCTGAACCCTAAAACTAAACCCCCTAAACCCTAAAACCCCTAAAAACATCCTGACCCTGCACCTCAGACCTTCGGACCCTAAGCACTCAGGGTTCGATCCAGGCCCGCTCTAAAAAGCTAATTAAGGTTGAGGGTTTAGGGGGAAGTGCTTGTTACTTTCATCTAAAGCTCTGGAGGCTCTGTAACAGTCCGGTCCAACCACTGCCCTGATACCTGTATAATGTTGCTGCCGCAGGCCAAAACCAAACCCTTGCCCCATCAACCCTCCATGCCCCCAGCATTTTACCCTGAAGCCGCAAAGCACGGAACACTTACACCCTAAACCATAAGGAACGCTAACGCCCCGGCGAAGGCTGTGCGACCACAGCACCTGCGTTTCAGGGGCTCGAGAGTGGCGCGGCCGACATCAGGGTTTAGGGCCTACGGCATAGCGTCTTGAGGGTTTTTAGGGGTTTCGGGTTTCAGGGCTTTGGGCTTTAGGTCTTGAGGGTTTTAAGGGTTTCAGGTTTCAAGTTTTTGGGCTTTAGGTCTTGAGGGTTTTAGGCTTTCAGGGTTTTGGGCTTTAGGTCTTGAGGGCTTTAGGGGTTTCGGGTTTCAGGGTTTTGGGCTTTAGGTCTTGAGGGTTTTAGGGCTTTGGAGTTCCATTAGGGTGTGGTATCGGGGTGAAGGTTAAGGGATTAGGATGGTTAGGGTATAGTTTAATCGAGAGTCAGAGGCCGAGGAACTTCGCTCACGATCTAGGCGGGTACGGTTCAGGGTTTAGACACAGTTTAGGGTTTAAGTTTAGGTTTGAGGGTTTGGGGTTCCACATGATACATATGGGTAGTGCTCTCATTTTTTTCATTCGCAGCGGTAGAACCCGATTCGGGTGCTCGCCTAGCAGAACGAATTCACTGTACAAGAAAGAAGTGAACTAGAAGCGGGTTAAGCCCTGGGAGAGAAAATGCCGTCCGTGGTAACTGCAAACCCCGCCGCTCTAAGCCATGAGCATGCAGGCCCAAGAGCACAAGCCAGTCCGCTGCAGCGCATTGAGACAGGAGAAGCAGAACTGGCCGGAAGGAGCATTGCAATCTTGGAGCATTCAGCCTCCACCCAACAGGCATAGGCTCGAGCTTGACGGAGCTGCATGCTAGTCGGATTAGCCACGTCCAAAACAGAAGGCGGCGGACTAGCAAGCTCGAAGCAGCAGGGCTTTCTGCTGAGGGCGAGGGGGGCCATCGAGAAGAAGAAGAAGGTTATCAGCCGTATCCCGCCGGACAGGGTAGTGCTCTAAATCAGTTTGGGTCCACAAAAGACCCCAAAAGGCGCCCTAATTTAGACAGCCACCCATATGTCTGCGAACCCCCGAGGCAGAATAATCCTAGTTACCAGCTCTTTCCACCCCGGTGAGCGCAGGAAGTCAACTCCTTCATGAATCTCCGGAAACCTCGACGCTTACCTGGACATCCTGAAACCTAAACCCTAAACCCTCAACCATAATCGTTTCTCCCTAATATTAAACGGGGCCCCCCAATAAAAACTCGGAAAGTGCTTTTATTACTAGGGGTGGCTTTTGCTCCTGCTCCTGCTGCATCTCGTGCGCCGCTCCTGCTCTTGCTGTTGCTCCTTTTGCTCCTGCGCTTGCTCTTACTCCCGCTCTTGCTTTGACTTTGCTCTTGCTTTTGCTCTTGCTCTTATTGTCGGTACTTGGAGCCTCGAACGCCCCCATCCCCCATCCCCACCCCCCGGGCCCACCCAAATTCAGAATAGGTTTTAAAGGGCAGGAATGA
>CAJNDV010000427.1:386-17451 GCA_905221635.1 Symbiodinium sp. CCMP2456
CAGCCCCAGCCGCAGCCGCAGCCGCAGCCGCAGCCGCAGCCGCAGCCGCAGCCGCAGCCGCAGCCGCAGCCACAGCCACAGCCACAGCCACCACCACCACCATCACCATCACCATCACCATCACCACGACGACGACAACCACCACGACAACGATAAAGACAACAACATTAAAACCAATCAACAGATGTTGATGCTGGCATGGACGAATGTATAACCGTAGCAAGAAGGCGTTGGCAACAACAACATCTCATCGTCTGCTCTGATCATGACTTGATGATCAGATAACAGCCATGACCGGTCAGCCGCTACATGAGCCGTTACAGTTTGAATGCTGAGTCCGGAAAACGGAACAGAAGTTCAAACACCAACAGGCTCGTACCAACAAGCGAACTGCCACACTTCAGAAGTAGTAAGCAAAATCAGCACACGATGTACCAGCATACAGTAGGTACTGCCGAGCAGGCTCACCTGTGGCTGTTGAAACAGCCCCAGCAGCAATCAAGCACTTGGCAAGGCATGGCGCAATCAAACTAGGGGACCTGAGATAAAGCCTAAAGTTCGAAACCCCTGCAAAAGACCCTCAACAATCAGTCTCGCGGAATCATCGTACAGTTCGTCATCGAAGAACGGAGCGGTGTGACGGCCGGGACCATAGCAATACCTCTGTAGAACCAACACCTGGCGAACATCCGAAGAACAGAACAGCTTGTTGAACTAGAAACACCTTGGAAATAGATACATCTAGACGTCCGTCTGTCTGCCTGACAGTATTGAAAACTTTTTCATGTATGTATGTATGTATGCTTGTTTTTGGACATACGTCAATACATGGAGCTGCGTATAATACTTTGCACACTCGACATGTAGATATATAGATCGATTATGTTAGACCAGATGAGAGAAGATTAACAGATCGATAGATAGATAGATAGATAGATAGATAGAGACAGAGAGAGAGAGAGAGAGAAGAGAGAGAGAGATACATAGATAGAAAGACAGATAGGCAGGTGGACAAATGGATGGGTGGACTATATAGATAGGACAGATAGGATAGATCGATAGATAGAAAAGAATAGAATACATAGATGGATAGATTAGTAGATGGCTAGATGCGTAGATCGATAGATACGTGGTTAGAGCGGTAATACAAATCCCATGTCGTCGGAGGCAGGTCCATCCACGAAACCACTCGAGTCTACGACACAAAGGCTTGATGGCGATCTGCCAGTCATGGCGAACAGCGGTGGCTGAGGACTCTCGACTTGTCTTGAGATGGCCGTAAACCCTCAAACCTAGAGTAGGGTTTGGGAGGTTCTTCAAGTATAAAGGCTGGTATAGATATGTCAGGAAGCCCCTTTATTCAGGCCCCTTCTTTGCATGAGCACACCAGCAGCTGGAAATCTTGTCCGCCACAGGCCCTCAACCGAAATATGACTGCCTCGCCTGAGCCACTGAACAAATGTGAGCACTCTTGTCTCGAGGTTTAAAGCTTCTGGAGCTCGAAGCACAACTTGCAAAAATAGCCTAATCATACAGCCAACCATCCCGCAACAACATTTTGGAATTGCTGGAGCTTGAGAACGGGCCGGAAGGTGTGTATAGCAAGGTGGAGATCATTATCTGCGGCTTTGAGCACAGCATTTGTGTCCTAACTGCTGCCCTCACCGTCTGGCGCCGCCAGAACCTGGGTCAGTTGTGTCGAGGCAAAAGAGGATGAGCAGATACGGGGGAGGGCCTGAAAAGGTGCTGGCGATGCTGTGGTTTGCTTGGAGGATCTAGCTGAGTACCATGTTCTAAGATTTCTTGACTCAGTGGGCTAGTCGGTGCTTCCGACATCTCGAAGATCTCATCTTGCCCGTCGCCAGCTGACCGTCACACATACGTTCCAGCTTGTGGTAGCTTTCCGAAACAATATCCCGACATGCCCACACCAGTTCAAGAAGCTGAAGTCATGCAGGGTATGTCATGCCTGGCCCCCAGTGCTGAAGGGTGTCTCTGTCCGACGGCATAACTAGGGGCTTAAGTGATTTCCGTTTAGGCTAAGCAGCCAACATTGCACGGTCATCTCGGCGGGTTTATTTCTTCCTGTTCGCCGCTACAGACTTTTGCCGTATTGCTCAATTTGAGTCAAGTTGTGTTCACTCCCCTTCAGATAAAGCCCGCAACAGCAGCAAGAGCATACCGTATATACATGTAGATAAGGTAACCCTGACGTTAAGAGAAAGAAGCCCCAGTAGCAGACCTCAGGGGATAGACCGAGATCCCGGACTCATCTCGGCCAGGGCCACGTCTCTCCATTCTTTTGCCTGCAAAGGGCGGCGTTGGGATGTGTTCGGGACTTGTTCACCCCCAGGGCTGAGGGCTTTAAGCCCAAAATTTTCGACCGTAGAGTATTCTTGAACAGGTAAGCCCTGAACCCTAAAAGCACTCAATTTTGCCCACAGCTTGGGGTTTATGCTCTCACAACTCGGACCGTGCTAGCCGAGGTCTTGCGGTCTTGCTGTCGCGCTACTTGAGGACCCTTCAATCCAACGGAACCCACTGGCTGCTTCTATAGATAGATAGATAGATCGATAGATAGATAGATATCACAACACACAGCATCCCAAGGCCTGTCTCCCTACGTCGAAGCTACCAGATCGATTGGGTAAATGTGGGGGGGAACTGTGCACCAGGCCAGGCTAGTCTAGAGGAAAAATCATTTACAGCATCATACGCATCGGCCTAAAACCTACGGTAGGTTCAGCGTCGTGTCATACCTTCAGAACATTCTAGACGTCTTGCTTCATCACGAAGCTCAGGTAACATTAGCATACTTCGTGCTTGACCTGCGAAGACGAGCAAAGCAACTCTAATGCAAGCAGTAGGCTATAAGCTTTGTGACTTTCGCACGGCTCGTTGAGATGTTGTTCAAGCTTGGCAAGACGTGCTTCATATTCTATCCTTGCTGGGTGATGCCCGTTCCAGGTACCCTCGCTTACTGGAGTGCCAAGGCAATGGCTCTTGACATGCAGGAGAACCGCCATTTGGCGAAGATCCCGGCGAATCCACTCACTAGGGTCAGTAGGGTGTCGGGTCTTTCAAGCACAGGAGCAACGCGAAGTCACAACATCCAGACTCTATCGCACGCTACTTCCTCGACCTGTCAAAAGCTCGGGTTCTGCTAAGTTTTTGGGTTTGAGGTCCTGAAGCCCCGAAGCCGAAACCCTACAGTAGCTACCCTAACTCCTCAACCCTACCCTGAAAGAGAATCCTTGTAGCAACCCTGATAGGAACGCTAAAAGTATCCCTTTCATAAAGAAACTCTCATGGTGACAGTACTCTTAGGCCCTGAGCCCTCCCTATTCCCTTTTTCAGCCACGGGCCGAGGTGCCGGCCCTCCCTAATCCCTAAACCCTAAATACTAGGGTTTCTATGTTAGGAATTACTATTCTGAATCAGGGAAGTATCCCCCATAATGGTACATAGGCTCCTTTGGGATTAAAAACCCTAAACCCCTAAACCCTAAACCCCTTGCCTCTTTGTCGTCAGCATCGTAGCCGAGCAATCGTTCGGCATCCTCGAGGAGCGACTTGAACTCACGCATCTTCCTCGCAACCAGGGCTTGTATAAGGACACCTATTGGGCAACTATGAAGGTATCCATAAGGCTATAAGGGCTCTCGTTGAGGGTTCCGTTGAGGATATCTGTAAGGGTTCAAACCTTTCGGTGTACTGGAAGTCAGGGGTGCTACAAGGGTATCTGTAGAGCTTCTCAAAATCCATAGAAAGCGTATCTTCAGGGTTCTGGCCCAAGAGAGCCCTAATGATGGCTTCTTGCTACATCCTGCCAAATCCGAAGCCTTCGCTCACCCTTTTGCATGAAGCCCAGCAACCAGGTAACCCCAAAACCCCCTAATCCCAACACCCTAAACCCAAACCCCTGGCTTCCTGAAACAGAAGGCACGGCCACGCAAGAGATCACACTCGAAGTCGAGCTCGACCTGCAGTGAACGCTTCGGGCGTTTGGGTTTTAGGGTTTAGGCTTCCTTTAAAGGGATCAGAAAAGGGTTTTAAAAGGGATCTATCAGGGTTTGCCTTTTGGACTTTAGGGTTTAGTACGGTGCAGCTTGCAGAGATTCGGGTTTATACAAGTTTATGCTGGGTTGCAGTTTTCGTTTGTTCCCAGGACGGTTGCATATGCCAGGAACCGAGGCGCCGACCCGGCACCCCAGACTGAACAACGGATCAACTGAAACTCTAAGCCCTCTTTCTACACAGGCTTAATTTCAAACCCTAAACCCTGTACCCTACTAAACCCTAAGCCCTAAACCCCCTAAACCCTCAACTTCTGAAACTTTGTGGGCTGCTGCAGGGTTTAGGCGAGACCCCTCGGACCAAGGTCGGATTTTTGGGGCTCTATCCGCCTGAACACTACATGATAGTATGGCTTTTAGTATAGCATAGTATGATGGTATTCAGGAGTCTATTATAGTATCTTGTTGTATGTTACTGTTATAGTATATAAAAGTTCAGCCTTAGAAGATAGAGCTTTCAACTTTCCACACTTGGGATCCGGATGAGCAGGGTCTTATGCAAAACTGCGCCCTCTGTTCAATGATGTACTGAGTCAACCGGAGCTCATGCTGGCAAAAGCTGCACACCTGCCGAAATTGCCACTGAATACCGGTTTTGTTTTTGTTTGAACCCAGACTCTGCCCATCAGCTGGGAAGCAGCACTTCCAGACTATTGCATCCGGGAAGCAACGCCTGGAATACCATGAACCCTAAACCCTAAACCGAAACTCTAAACCCTACAACGAAGCCCTAAACCCTAAACCCGAACTTCGGGCAGAGAAGCCCGAAACCCAGGCATCCGAAGCCCAACTCTTTTTGTTGCCCAGCTGAAGTCCACGGGTCGACTGCAGGCTGGTAACATAGGGGCCTGAAAGATTAGAATTGGGTTCGGGATTATATGAAAGTAAGGAACCCTAAGGAATAACATTCGACACAATTAAAGCCCCTATATTTCATGAAACCGATTGGAAGCCAGCAGGGCCTTCATTCTCCAAGAAGGATTCCATCTCAGAGGCCCATCGAGCACTGCACATGGCACTACAGCTGCACTCTGCAGCTCTTCGTAGCCCTAAACCCTCTAGCCCTAAGACTCGTTTGGTCTGAAGGCTTGTGCCGGTTCGCACTTGCCCCCTAGACTTCGGAACTCGGGGTCGATCTCAGTCGTCCACGATGAACTGCGTGAACCTCGGGGCTCTTAAGCGTTACGTGTTTAGGGGTGAGGCGAGGTGAAGAAGCAGTCATCCCTGCGACTAGTTCGCCACCCCACTACTTCCGACTCATGCTGGATTCATGCGTGATTACATGATTAGCTGTTGTGTAAGACAAGACTGCAGCACAACGGCAGTAACATCGTCTGAAGGGCAAGTGTAGCAAGATGGTACAGCCGGTACGGCGTGAGATGACAATCTAGGGGCGTTAGCGAGCAGAACAGTGTTTCTTGCGAAATACTAATTATAGCAAAATCTATCAGATAAATGAGCTGCATGCATGCTGCACTCGGAGAGTTCAGGTGATAGGGTAAGCTTCGGGTATTTTTTCCCTCTCGCATGGCAGAGAACAAAGCTAGCAGGCGAGGTTAGCATAGGACCAGAACAACTGCATGCGCTCCGTTACCTCTCGAAAGCTGCTCATGACTCATTGCATTCTCAACAATGAATTATACCCAAAAATAAGCTCCACACATCCAATGGCGAAAGTCAGCAACGAGCAATGAGCAACCACAACTAACATCTGTACGATGCTGCACACTCATCCAGGCAAAATGCCTACACAGCTGTAGCGACTAGCAAAAGCATCCGTCTGTACCAAACTGACCAGGAAGACGGTCCGTTTGGCACAGACGGATGCTTTTGCTACAGTAGTCGCTACAGCTGTGTAGGCATTTTGCCTGGATGAAGTTTAGGGTATAGGTATTAGGGCGCAGCACCCTGCCCCCACCCTCCCGCAAAAAAACAAAAATTACCTCGTCATACCTCGCCATCACTACAGAACTTGCGAAGGTTGTCCGAGTTTAGTCTCCTTCATGGAATCCTCGAGCTGGGAATCTGCAAACTTTCAACTCAAGGCCTTGCAACGCTTAGGGTTTAGGGTCATTTCAAAGGCGCAACATGTTCACAGAGTGACTAAGGCGATGGCTGCAAGTAGGTCTCGTCGGGATTTTCCTCGCAAGCTGACGGTGCGGACTTTTCCGAACCTTCTCCACTGAAGCTTATCTAAGGTGGGCAATCAGCAACAAAGAGCGTTTTGGCTTGGGGGGTGCTGGACTCGGATTCGTAAACTTGCTTGCAAAAGCCGGTTGGCGTTCCAACCAAGCCCAAGATTGTCACCACCGAACTTGCCAATGCCCCGAAGACATCACAATGCAACAAAGCACCTTAGTCATGGGCTCGCCGAACAACCGAGGGGCCAAATTGTCCAAGACGTACTCCACCCCATTCTCCAGAGAAAAGACGATATCACTCCTTAGATGCATTGTGCGTGCCACCTGACATGCCGACTGGTTCTTGCTGGGACTCGCGTGTGCGTGTCATGGCTCTGCTTGAACCGATCAGCTGTTTTGGAGTCCTGCTGCCAAGTGCCGTCGGAGAAAAAAAATGCCTCTGCAAGGATGTGCTTGTGTAACCCGGTTCTCTCCGCTCAGCACCCAAAAAGCTCTACTGTACCAGGAACACTCAACCTGACTTCAGAATCAAAGCTTCCACGCGAAACTGGCTCATGCCTTGAGGTTGGAGCCCACCTATATATAGGGCCCTCTATAGGGGCTCTAGTACCCTATATAGTAGGTACCTGGCTCCCTAAACCCCAAACCATTCAAACCGTTCAAACCCAAGCGCGAAGCTCTTCCAGGCTTTCAGGCTAAGGCTCTCTTCCAACTTCTGCGACACCGAGCAAACCTTGGAGCTCGTAGGCCATGCCAGGGGTCATGTCTGAGACTCAGGAAAGAGCAAAAGTGGTACTATCAACACCCGGTCCAAAGGCGTAGATTCTCCTGTGGCGCATCGGAACACATCATGTGCACCATGTTAAGCCAGGCACATCGGAGATCTTGCAGAAGATCCGCTTGACCGGTACCCTGTCGCCTTTGTTGCGACCAAGAACAGCTCCGTAATTTGCAGAGAAGTGGAGTTTGCAGCAACCTGGATTGCATCGAAAGCTGCCAGTCTCACGAACGATGCGCTTGATCTGTCCATCCTCATCGGATATCTCCACGTACTTGCCCTCACCCTTCTTCTCCATGGTGATGTTGCCTTAGAGACTGCCAGGCAAGCGATGCATAAAGACACCTCACCAGGAACAGGCTTCAGCTGCCCAGCATTTGCGGCCAGCGGACCGTTGCCCATGGCGCGCGCACGAATCGAGGGTCAAGTCTTGGGCCGTCTATTGCTGCGCAAAATCCGGAAAGCCCTTCTGCCAAGACATGCCAAACAAAAAGAGCAAGACAGGACTCATGGATCTTCCCACCCAGAATCCTGTGGGCCCCGGCCGCCCTCTCTTCTTCGCAGCACTTCAAAGCCTTTGCAATTTTGGCAAGGGTGCATCGGAAAATCGCCTACACGGCTTGCCTGAGCATGCCCTCCGCCCCAACAGCAAGGCCACACGAGACAACCTGGGCTCCGGTCCTCTCCGAAAGCCGCAGCTGCCTTGAACTTCTTGCTGCGTGGGACTGTTCGCCCTCTAAGTTTAAGGCACAGAGGTTTTAACACCATGTATCATGTCTCCCAGCAACCTGAATCAAGAAGTATTGCTTGTATAGTTTTGACGGTCGCGATTGAGCCTTCCTAGTACATGGAATCTGCGACCAACCGTGTGCTTCCTCAGACACTGCACTGATGTGGGTACAAAGGCGTGACAAATGTATGACACAGGGCTGTGATTGCAGGAAAACTCCGTGCTGATATTTGGGCTTGCGATTTGAAAGCACGCTTCTCTACATGTTGCAAACAAAAGCTTCCTCGCCCATGTCACCCGAAGCATACCTCTACACACACACACACACTTAGCAGGGTTGTAAGACAATTGAATTGCAGAGCACCCGAAATGTTCGTGCCACACATGAAGAATCTTAGAATGACTGCAAAAAGACCGACCACGTGAACTCACGCTGGCCGCCAACAGTCCTCGATCGCCACCAGAGCCCCACCGCAAACACCACTACACTATAAGGGGTTGCAGGATAGCACATCGTAGCTGTAGCAATCGCATGGACATCGCGATCGCCAGCTTCATCACCCGCGTAACCATCAGCAGCATTGCTTGTGTCTCTACCATCTCCATTCCCGCCATGACAGGTCAACAATCACAGAGGACTGAAACCTCTTCGCAAGCTGGCTGGCTGGTTGTTTCTGAACACTTAAAATCATTAGGCCCGCCTGGTAGTAGTAGTCGTCTGCCATGAGCTCCCTGGCCCTGTCGGACCATCCGCGAGCGTCCAAGTTCTGAGCAGCAGGCGGTTCTTCATTCAAGTGGGTCTTTAGGATGCGCTCACAAATCCGACAAGCCGTATGAGGTCTCAGGATTCGAAGTCGGGGATGCTTCAAGGTTCAGGGCTTTGGGTTTCGCTCGCACTAGGCCGGCAAGGGAGCTTTTGTCTTTGGCTTTTTTTGCAACCATCCCAGAGCCCCTCTTCTGCTAGTCTCTCCGGCGCAGAGCTTGCAGGCAGGACGGTAACTCACCCGAGCTCGGCTTGCAGTTTTGCCGCTGTAGCAAATACGAGTCGACGGAAGGCAGCCAGACGCCCGTCTGGTGACGGAAAAACGCAACCTAATATGTAATATAGGAACCGCCCATAAATCGAACACACTGGGACCACGAGGAATTCAACCGTTCACTATAGTAGCCATGCAGACCGCCAGTTCTTTAGACTCGAACCTACAGTACCCTTAAGCTTCGCCATCAAAGCCCCATGGCTCCCAAACCATAGTCGCGCTCAGCCTCTCGGGCTGATTGCTCATCACTTCTTCGAACCCTATGAACATTCCCAAGGTAAGCTCCTGCAAAGCCGGGAGCCAGAAAAGTCTGAGACAGAGCGGAGCGATCCTGGAGCTCTGAGTTTCGCAGCCTCAGGACTCAAAAGCTGAACCCTCCTCTCTCCTTGCCTCGTCCTCGAAGTTGAAGGCTGATCTGTTCTGCCCCGGGCGTGAGGATTTTTGAGACTGCGCCTCTGATGCCACACGAGAAGTTTCATAGGGTGGTGAGCGGTTTAGTCTGATTCTTTCGTATTGGAGTGCTTCTAAATATTCTGGAGCTGCTCTCAAGATTTAGGGAAGCTAGCTTGCTCACTGCTTCTTCTGATGATCATACAGTTGGTGTCGTCACTGAAAGATTTGGCTTTGGCACCCCGGCGAGGCCCTAGGCCACCGCTTAGTGTCACGTTTGGGGCGTGCGAAGGGGTCGGGCTCTGGATCGAAGTCTCAGCTGAAAACGCCTTCTACAGACTTGGGAACTTCCACATGAAGCCATTCTTTTAGGGTTTAGGGTTTAGGGTTTAGGGGTTTCGTTCTGAGACGCTTCAACCGTCAAGAAGCCTGGCAGGGTCAAGCACAGTGTGCCTTGTTTGAGCTCGACGTTGCCCGAATCACAGGCTCCTCGTCCCTGCAGAGGAGGGCTAGATGTAGGAGTTTCAGAATGTAACCGGTTACGGGAGATCCACGTGCTCGTCAGTGCTCTCAGCCATTCTTGCAAACCAGGCACCATGAATCGGATTGGAAAACATTTTACACCTGGGCTATGCGTATGCCTAGGAAACATGAAGCATAACCATGCAAGCGAAACAAACTCTTGCCACACCCGCCGCGGATCGTCATCGTCTTCGCAACGCATAGAATGACCACTTTTCCGATTTTGAACTTCCCAGCCGCCCCAAACCGCAACAACATCTAGCTCCAGGTCTCTTAGTGTTTAGGGTCTAGGGTCCGGCCCCAGCCCAAAACAAAAACAAGACCTGGGCACCGCGCATCTCGAGCATTCCACAAGGCTCGCCGGTCAAGGCGTCCACCACAGTGCCATCCTGCTCGACTTGGAAAGCCACGGCCTGACGGGTGAAGCTGTACCTTAACCCCAAAGAACCTACCTTTTTAAGGACTTAATATATAGAAACTATAATAAGGATCCCTGAAAAGGTAGGTCCTTTAGGGTCTAGGTAATCAACCAGAGATTTTTCGAAGCGTGCGAAGGGGGGTGCTTGACGAGACAGAAGACACGATCAAGCTGATGGTTATCGCGATTGTGACTGCTGCGATCTACTGACCAGCTACTGTACAGTAAGGGTCTGGCGAAAGACGGAACGGAACCACGCTACCGAAATGCACGGGTATCCCAAAGCACAGTGCAAACAGACTGAGGCAGACAGGGCTCCACACTACCCTGCAGTTCAGCAGTGTGCGCACACCCAGGGACACTCTCAAAGGAAGGATCGTCAACATATACTTCCGCAAAAGGTGCATAGCCGGCACTGAATGGTGACGGTCCATGAACACAATCAGGAAGTGATCGGAGCATTGCTTCATCAACGGCGTCGCTGAAACAACTAGTAGAAGAAACACGAGTAGCCGCCGCAAAGAACACTGGCAAAAGCCGTCGCTGTGAAAGACGCAGTGACGGTAGTCGTAATGGTGTTCGTCTTTGTGGTCATGGTCGCCGTCGCAGTTGGGACAGCTGACTGGGCACGAAGATTCCCAGCCGACAAACTGGACCAGACTCAGTGGCAATCATCCAGGCATTCTCAGCCTCTGCGCAATCACCACCACCACCACCACCATATCTATCACTACCGGTCACTACCAGTGCCAAAAAGAATCACCTTATTGTGAGCAGCTTCATCCCCACCAGCGTCATGCTCGCCATCAACTTCAATTATGGAAGTTGGAAATGGGCTTGGCAGGGATCACATCGTCAACCCCGGAGGTAATTGCCGGACGTCCGCTTACAGCTTAGGTGGCAAAGATACAGCTCACATTAGGCTGCAAGCATGTTGCAGTCTCTCAACATCTCTGGCCTGCGTCTGCGGGTCCACGAGGAAGCCCCCCACGAAAAGGTAGGGCCTGTTGCGCTTGGCTGCCCTCTTTGTCTCACCTTCTCTTTAAAGGCTTATACTCTCCTCGACACCACTCTCCTCGTCTGCATTTTCCAACTTGCGGTTGTCTTTCGTTTTCTCGCTGCTTCGTCTTGGCAGCAGTAAACGAGAACATCTACAGGCCCAAGGCTAAGTGCCAATAAGTTCAGCCCTGCATCTAGGGGTTTAGGTTGCCCTGCAAGCGCTCTTAATTGAAGCCTTGCACCCCGCAGTGCTCCTGCCGAACAACCTTGCAGTTTTCGTGTGTCCCGAAGACCCAACCCGCCGTCCTTCCATTCAGCTCTACCATGGCCATCTGACTGAGGCCGGCCAACATCTCCTGGCGAAGAGGTTGCTGTAGGGACCCTGAATGATAAGCGTTTAAGGAGGCAGAGGGGGAGGGGCTCAAGGGACTACTATGATGAATCATTCCGACTTCCGTCTGTGGGTTACTGCAAGAGTATCGCACGCATCTTTGCCGAGCAACTCGATCACCGAGCTCTGGTCATGACAGCGTGAAATGCAGGTTCTCGGGTTTAGCGGCACGCCTTTCTGGTAGCTGCCAGTATCTGCAAGTGCAAAACTTCCAAGCAGGGCAGCAGAGAGGCTCGTGTCCATGTGACCTCCAAACTGTCTGCACTAAATCACGGCTCATCTGGCATTGATCCGCTGTGTCAGCTTCAATGGTTCATGGAGGTGCCAGAACTGTGGCCACGGCCCCCAGCAAGACTTGACACGGCTGATCTACGCCTGGGTGCTCCTCACAAATAATTCGCTTACTCATGCCTGCGAAGACTTTTGCATATGCCCGAGGTGTCGAAGTCATAGGTCTTCGGCGGAGAGTGCGATTGCATGTCGTAGCTGACCCTACGAGACCAAAGGGTCCAGCCAAACATCCACCAACCCAATGTGCCAACAGACTTCATCAACACGTTCGAGGCATTCTTTGCACGGCAACAGACGGTCTCCAACATTGCAAACTCGGCATGCATGAACATGACCAGCGTTGTTGGCTCGTACGGCGTGCCAGCCTCATGGACATTGACGGCTAAACCCCCGCCGCCGCTCCGCAAAGGACCAGCCATGCCGAATCCATGGCGCCAGGCATACTCTCCTGGGCTTCGGTCATCTGCTTCGACTCCTTTCGCTGCTCCTCCAACAACACTTTGTGGGCCTGCAGCTCACGAAGGAGCTCGGCGGGAGAGTCCTGCGACATTGCTGTCGCGGTGACGGCGGCAGCGAGGGGAGCTAGACAAACCCTTCATGCTCGCGACAAGCTTCTACCTGCCGGTGGGCGAACATTGCTGCAGCGCGCTGGGGAATATAATAGCAATTTCTCACTCACTCACTCACGGTGGCCAGAGGGCGAGCAAAGCCCTCCGCACCGAGATGTGCTCCCCTGTTATTGGGGCTTTGCAGGAGCAGCGTGAAAAGAGAGCCCTGAAAAAGACATGGTTAATAGCAACTTCTCCATCTCTCTCTCTCTCTCTCTCTCTGTCTGCCGGGCCATCAGCAACTTGAATAATAGGAATACTGGCACCTGGGGATGGCAGGCTGGTTTTGCTTGGGGTTCCGCGAGGTGCTACAAGCCAGAAAAGATCCTGTCCTCCGTGATCTCAACGACCTCGGACGCATTCTATGGGGGGCGGTTAGGTATCAACACCCTGGGTCAGCTTTGCACGTGCCATGCTATGGGCGTATTCCATCACCGAACCACCCAGTTTATCGGATTTGTATTCCAGAATGAAACCCTACGGCCACATTCCGCACATGCCCCTGAATCAGAACGAGAACGCAATACTTCAGCCAGCTAAGGGCTCAATTCTTTTAGCCCCTCATTTAATTGAAGAAGCTCAGGGCTCCTAAAGAAAAGCTTCACATGGCTTCCCACATGGTATCTCTAAACCCTCTCTCTACGCCTTTTTTGAACGAGGTCTCTCTGAAGTGCCTCCAAGCTGTCTCTACGCCCTAAACCCTAAACCATTTATTTCCCGAACCACAGTTGGCACCCACACTCGGCCAATCCTGACAATGTCTCCGGCAACGGTCTCACGAGTGATAAGGGACCGATCCAGCTGTCAGGATTTAGGGTTTCCCAATAAGGCTCTGTAAATAAGCGTGTAGATCTATATACATGTGCATATATATATATATATATACGCGTATATTTGTTTGAATATATATATATATATATATGTATATATCTGTAACGCCCTCCCAGCTGCTAAGAGATGTGCCATTTTAGTTTCGATGCCTCACCGGTGTTTCAGGAAATAGAGCGCACTTAAGCAGAGACCCTGTCGCCCTTGTCAATGTCACCCATACATAGGTTCCCCCAAGTTTTCAGAAACCCTACATTTAAGTGGGTCGAGCTTGCTTGGGGAGCGGTCCTTTGCAGGTGCACTGCCAGCAGGACATAGTGTCTGAATCTGCTATAATTTCAACTTGCAGTGCTCAGGTATTTCTCCTCATTTGTCCCACGGTGCTGCGCATCCTCATGCAGCTGCTCTAATACAGTCTCCTCACTCTTCAGCCGAAGGAAACAGTCTGATTGACACCACGACTATCGCATGTCTTCAGGCTTTCACACAATACACGACCCAAGCCTTAATTTCCTAAACCCTAAGCCCTAAACTGTAAGGATAGCTAGACCAAAGAATGGGCCCGAATCCCAAGAACACCCGAGGACCTCCCAGGCCCCGAGGCTGGGCTCCCCGCTTCGCCGGTTTCCGGGTGGAGCCTGGTCTAGTACATATATATATATATATACATATGTATGTATGTATGTATGTATGTATGTATGTATGTATGTATGTATGTATGTATGTATGTATATATATATATATACATACTACACTGTTGTGAAACATTGTGCGCTCTAAAGCTGCCCGCGAAGGGGAAACAACTTGAGACTCGAAGCAGACCCTTAGGAAGAACAAGATGTTGGGCTTTGGGCTTCGGTTTCGGGATTGGTGCAGTGTGTTGGTGGCAGTGTACCTTCGGGGCATTTGCGATCTCGCACCTTGGGATTCTCAAATAACTTTGGACCAACTTGAAACAGTTCGCTTAACTTCGAGGCTTCCCCAGCTCGGGACAGACCGGAAATGACAGGAACTAGAACCTCACGGGACCTCTAACGCCTTGGAGCTCACGGTTGGGTGTTGGTGCTGTAGGGCGTTCTAAAAATGAGAAGCTAGGGTTTTGACACTCACACTCGGACAAAGCCTGGCAAGGCCTGTAGCGATACTGGCTTGAGGGTTTTAAATTTTGCGTTTGCAGGTGTATTTAGAGTTCGCCAAGGCTAAAGACTATCCATTGGAAGCTCATAGCTTCACTTCCAAATCATCGAAGGGCTGCGCAACCCGTACAGAGAAGCGGCAAAGCCATGGGCATCCACAGGCAATGCCATGACTCATACATGCACGCGCATGCATATATGTGTATGTATGTGCCTGGTCGATGAAATAATTACGTGAGTATACAAGTATGTATGCAAGTATGTATGTGACATGCGTCTACATACACTGAAACACACACACAGACACACTCTAGGTATAGGTAGCTGCCTATCCCATATGCAAACCCCCGTGATCTGCTGAACTTACGTCTGAGCCCTGAGGTGATTTGCATTTGACTAGGCCGCCAACACCCCAAACGGCATCTGCGTGTCGGGATCAAAGACGAGGCCCTCCTCTGGACGCGGCTTGACCGGGCAGCTCCGAAAGAAACAAAGTAGAAAATAGGAGGACTCAGCAATCAACAAGAAGATGGCTTCAACACTTTTGAAGCCTATGATCCATGAATCTTCTCGAGACTGAGCGGTAGGCCGAAACCCTTTGCTGTGTCAAAGCAGCACAGCGGTTCAGGGTTCGGAGTCTTGGTGGGATTTGGGCAAACTGTTTCTTGCCCAGGACTATGATCAAATGACTGTCAGCGCAGATGCGATTGCGGAGTCCACGCGACTGTCCCCTACCCCCCGAGCCTAGCCTGCGTCATCAAATACTCTCGGCCGTTGATGTCGACGGACATGACACCTGCGAGACCAAGATCTCCCGTGCCTCCTTCCCTCACTGAAGTCCCGAACCAAAATTCCGACGACAAAATCTGCAAAGCCTACGAAAAGAAGCCACTCGCTCACCACGGTCTGCAGCTGCGGAACCGTCGAGGCCAGGGACGCCACCCATGCCGTCCATCATGCCTGCAGCCATGAGGCTGGGTTAGGGTTTTAGGGTTTCGGTGCTGGGGTTTGGTGATTTAGGGCTCACGCTCTCGCAACTCGGTCCAGGCAGGTGTGGGCTTTGGGGTTTCGGTGTTTTTACGAGCGGCTTAGCTTGCATGAACTAACTTTTTGGCTTAGGGCCGAAGACTCTGTTGCCTTGCTTGGTGAAGCTTTAGCTATGTATGTACACACAAATAGACCGACAGATAGACAGACAGATAGATAGGTAGATAGATAAATGGATGGATAGATCGATAGATAGATAGATAGATAGATAGATCGATAGATAGATAGATAGATAGATAGAAAGGTAAGTAGATAGACAGATAAATACATAGATAGATCAACACAAAATAGTAGACATACATTGTATATATGCATACATGTATATACATATACGAAGACATATAAGTATGTATGCCTGTATGCATACACACATACACACACACAATGTATACATCTATGTACGTATATATATATATATATGTGTGTGTGTGTGTGTGTGCGTGTGTGTCTTATAACATAATGCAGCCCAGCACCATGCAAAATAACATAAAACGGTGTGAAACTAAGTTATCCTATATTTCGGTTGTACCACAGTAGGTTAGGTTTAATTAAACTAAACCTAGGTTAGATGATGTTGGCATTATAGTAGTGGCATTGGCATTGGCATTAATATTGCGACTGATATTGATGAAAACTATACTGGATGAAACATAGATTTTGTTAAATTCGTGGACGTCTACCGTGTAGCATGTCGCAAAGCAGTTTGACGCATTGGTTTGCCTGGTGCCGCCATGAAATGCTACACGTATGTATGTTGCAGCAAACAGAAGGTTCGATGATGTGGGAGGCCCACGACCCAGCCACGAATCGCCCTTCCGGCTTCCAGTCACAGCTACATGCATATACATCCCAACATGTATGTATCTACGTGCATATATATATATACACACACTGGGGTTTCATGCTTCATGTTTGATTAATAACCCAGTCCTGGATGCAAAAATGATTTATCTATCCTGCAAGATGTATCTTAGAGATCAATCTAGACAGGTATATACATACACTTGCACATAAAGTCGGTTTTTTAGTATTCTGTATGTATATGTATACACACACACACACACATATATATATATATACACATATATGCATACACATGCATTCTTTAAACAATTTGTATATGATATACAACACATACTTTAGGATATACCATATCATGAAACACGTGAAATGTTGTATCTTCCCTGGCCTCCAAAGCCCTTGCCCATGCCTTTCATGCCTTTGCCGTTCCGCCCTTTGCCTCGCCATACTCACGACCGAAACATCAACGACAACAAGTTGTTGGGGCAAAATGGTGATTGCATCTCATCATACGGACAGCTATAACACCTCAGTGTTGAAATTACTCTTCGGCTTATGGCTGCAACAGCTCGAAATGTCGCATTCCAATATTAACGCTATCGAATCCTTCCACTGTCACTGCAGTTGCAGGTCGATCTGCTGAGACCATTGCTGCTGCAGCTCTGACTGCTCCTGATTCTGCTACCGCTAGCGCTACCGCTCTTGCTCTACTCTAGTACTACTACTGCTACTACGTACAGCTACTACTGCTAGTAGTAGTAGTGGTAGTAGTAGTAGTAGTAGTAGTAGTGGTAGTAGTAGTAGTACTACTACTACTACTGCTACTAGTAGTAGTAGTAGTAGTAGTAGTAGTGGTAGTAGTAGTAGTAGTAG
>CAJNDV010000428.1:0-14077 GCA_905221635.1 Symbiodinium sp. CCMP2456
TTCATCACTGCCCGGTCTGCTTTCAGTGGTGTGCTGATGCGGTGGGACTCAAGCATCATCTGGCTCATGCGCACGCCTCCTGGCTCGAGACAAAGGCCGAGGCTCAACACCTGCTTAAGGCATTCCGGAGGGCGATTGTCTTGCCGTGTAGGTTCTGCCATCAGATCAAAGTAAATAAGGACAGGCATTATCTGCAATGCCCTACCCTCAGCATCTGTGCATACCTACAGGCCTGGCATGAGTCCTTTTTCCCTCGAGCAGATGGATGTCAGCCAAGAGGAGGCTCTCTTTTTCGGACAGAGCGACAATCCGGAAGCCCCGCCGCCTTCCAAGCGGCCACGGCCCGAACACAGCCCGGGCTCTTCGATGCCACAGACGACCAAGGGCAAAGGCAAAGGGAAGAAAGGGAAAGGAAAAGGCAAGCCTCAGCCGCTTCCACCGACGTGGGACTACACCAATGGTTCCGAAAGCTGGGACAGCCCGTGGCCCCAGACGCGGGGGTCCTCTCAGCATCAGCGTCAACCCGATGCAACGGACTATTGCTACCACCACATGCAGAACCTCACCAAGCTTGTGCTGCAGCAGGAACAGATGATTGCGTCCCTTCGTCAGGACGTGGTCCTTTACCTGTTTGTCAAGACAGGCCAGGGCAGCATTGTTCCCCTGCTGCACCAGACAGCGGAGCAGTGGCGCCACATGAAGGAGACCAGCCCGGAGACTCTCACCTACTCGCTGAAGATCGCCAAAACTCAGGCAGAGTTGGACAAGGCGAAGCAGCTGAACTGGGTGGACGAGCGAGGACACTGGAGGGTTCTCAAGTGGAACCCTCTGAAGAGCGAGCTCCAGGTCGACGACAGCAGGCCCACGGTGCCTACGGAGGACCTGCTCAGGCAAACGGTGGAGCTACGGAAGGGTGTCACGGAGGAGGCCCTCCATCGGTTCAGGAGTCACAAAAGGATGACGGAGAATCCCACGACCGAGTGGGTACAGTTCCGGATGAAAATCTCCCTGCGTCCCCTTGGCGACCCCATCTCGCACACCCTCCAGGGTTGGGTGGGGCAGGCGGCGTGGCGTCTCTTAGGATGCCGTCTGAGACGAGAGAGGCCGCAGTACAACGGCCTGGCCGATCTGGTGCGTCAGGGTCTCTGACTACCGGCGGGAGCCCCAGCTTGGCCCAGCTACTGCGCATCAAACTGCATAACAGTGGAAACATGTGCTACATCAATGCATCCATATATGCTACAGCATGGTCCGTGCTCCAGCTTCAGCACTCTGGCACAAGGGGTCCGTCACTGCACGCGTGCTACAGTGCACTTTTTGCTGGAGCTGCCAAGTCGTCCCTGGTCAAGGTCATGCAGCTCATGCCGTGGAGACTTCTGCTTGGGCAATGGGCTCAACCAAGCCGGCAACATGACATCTGTGAGTTCCTGCACTACATGCTTCCAAGGTGTCTACGATGGCCCCATGATTTGTCTATCCCAATATGGGAAGCCAGGCAATTCCGGGATGGCCGCCTTTGCACTCTTGACTCTGGTTCTGCCAATCTGCCTATTCCTCTCCCTCTTTGCCAGGGAGCTCAATGCCATCTTCAGTGGTGCATAGATGGCTGGCACATGCAGTCCAGCGTACATGCCTTACTCGGACCAGCCCCTTTGGTCTGTCTGCAGCTGCTTCGCTTTCATAATGAGGATGGGGTTGTGCGGCGTGATCCACGGCCTTTGATAGGCCACCTGTCTACAGTGCACCTCCCTGTCTATAAAAGCAGCAGTGCCTCAGAGCGAGACAATCTCGAGTGCTTCCACATGCCCTACCAGGTCGTGGCTATGGCGTTGCACTACGGGGCTTCGCCTACTGAAGGGCACTACAGAGCAGTATTACGGGGACAGTTGCTTTATGGGGCAGGCAAAAGCTGGATTACAGACGATAACTGCAAAGCGCGCTCATTCTGCACTGATGAAGATACGACTGCAAATCGTGAAGCTGTTTATGTGATTTGGCTGAGATCCGAGCCAGGTCACTCATGAGACGACGCGTGACAAGCTCAGGTAGTGTGTCGCTGGTCACTGGACCCGACATAGACTCCAATGAGAGTCCGATTTGCCAAATGGTAAATCGCTAGCTCGCTAAGCCGACTTTGGACGTCAGCGGCGTGGGGAATGAATGCTACTCCTACTACTACTACTACTACTACTACTACTACTACTACTTCTACTTCTATCACTACTACTACCGTTACTATTAATTAGCACTGTTTCTACTACTACTACTACTACTACTACTACTACTACTGCTGCTGCTGCTGCTGCTGCTGCTGCTACCGGTACTAGTACTCATACTACTGATTCTGCTGCTACTACTACTTTTACTACGTCTGCTACGTTTACTATTTTTTTATTACTTTTGCTACTTTTATTACTTTTACTACTTTAGTACGTTTACTTCTTTTATTTTTTTTACTACTTTTGCTACTACTACTACTACTACTACTACTACTGCTTCTATTTCCACTTCTAGTAGGCTTCTTCTTTTACTTCTAGCTCTAGTTCTACTTCTATGTCCACTTACTACTGCGGAAGCTGCTGCACGCTGTCGATACCTCTGACACTTACACGTCTCAGCATGTTTCACGATCGGCGACAGGGTGGTCATCCGAACGATGCCATGCCTGTTCTCACACGTGACGATGGGAGCGCATCGTATTCTTGCAGGCTTCATCCGGCATCCCGGCGCTACGCTGGTACAAAAGAGTCCGCAAGCCTCTGGGGCGTATCTCTGGGAGTTGCCATGTGTGATTTGCACACGGAAATGGCTGCTGCTGCTACTAACCCTGCCGCTGGTGCTGCTGCTGGATTTGCGGCTGCTTCCTAGCAGCAGACTGCCATTTCTGCTGCTACAGCTACGTCTTCGGCTACTGCTCCTCCTACTCCTGCTCATGCTCCTACTCCTACTTCTACTACTCCTGCTGCTACTGTTGCTCCTACTACTACTGCTGCTGCTGCTGCTGCTAATGGTGAACTCATTATTCAGGTCGTGTTTCTCTAGCTAGCAGGCAGGTCCTCATGTATGTACTCCAGATGGAGTTTGGAGGTCGCCCAACAGAAGTGGCATCCTGAAAGAAGTTATGTACGTCCCCAAAACACCAGTATGCTACAGCTGCTGGTGCCACCACATTCCCCACTGCGCAGTTCCAAGCCCCCTACGTGGCAGGAGAAGTGGCGGGGAAAACAGAGTTGCGGCCCAAGCATCGCTCTCACGGACTTCCCGGTTCTGTGTTCTTCCCGGGTCTCTCTTGAGCCTGGTGCACTGCTACTGTCGAAGCACCACTACAGTAATACCCCAGTAGTTGTCAACTCCTTTTTCATGTTACCATGTACTGTTTGTTGTTCACACTGTTGTTCCCTAGACAGCACGCTATGGGCTATGGGGTTTGCTGCGGGGTTCTTACGTGAGGTGGTGCAAAGGGAAATGAGTGGCGGTGATCTCTTGTGCTCTTATCGTGCCTAAACCCTACACCGTACTGTGCAAGTCGAAGGCCGCGCTTCGTGCCACGGTTGGAGCAGCTACGCGCACAGCGGAGGTCGTTGGGGCGAGTCTCAGCTGGGGCTGTGGGGGTTTAGGGGGTCGGAGTCAGAGGTCTAAGCCTTGAAGAAGGTGTTCGACCATTTGTTTGATGGTTTGGCTCTCCTCCAAACAGCTTTCAAGCCTTTCAGAAGGAACTTCAGTCCTGGAATCATCATCGGGCACGGCTACGCCCCAAAATTCACAGCGCGCGACACCGAAGCCAAAGCCAAGCTCATGCTGTGCGGTACTTCGCCTGCGCGTCGTGCGGCTTTTCAGGGGAGATCTCAGCATTCCTCTCATGGAGCTGAGCGACGTAAAATGCCAGCCTTGAAGCGGGTGCCACCATGCTTGCTGCACAGTGACAACAAGTTGGATACATCGAGTCAGACTCCGTGACTGGTCTGCCGGCACGTGCCTATGTACCTCGATCTACCTCTGCATGTGAAAGACTGAATACCAACCTGCTTGCCTACCTACCCTACCTCTTCGTATCCTTTCTCCGGTAGCAGGCGGTCTCCGGTCTCTACCCTTGCTGCAGAGACGCGCAGGGTGGGTTGGGCGAATGCCGGGTCGAAATCGTTTAGGAGCCTCTGAGAGCCTCACGACTTCCTCAAGAAAGGTTCAGGGTTTAGGGTTTAGGGCTTAGGGTTTAGGGTTTAGGGTTTAGATGAGGTCAAGGATTATTTTTTAGTTGAGACTCGTGTTTTCAGCTCGAAGATTTCCAAAACCCTCTCCGGGCCAGGCGGCAGAAGCAAACGGAAAGGGAAGAGGCAGCGCAGTCCGAGGCCTGTAGCCGCCTTTCGTTGTCGATGAATCGGTGGAAGCAAGGCTGGAAGCCCTGGCCCGAAAGCCGGTGGGGTTTAGGGTTTAGGGTTTAGGATTTTAGGTTTAGGGTTTAGGATTAAGGGTTTAGGCTTAAGGGTTAAGGGTTAAGGGTTTAGGGTTTAGGGTTTAGGGTTTAGGGTTTAGGGTTTAGGATTTAGGGTTTAGGCTTAAGGGTTAAGGGTTTAGGGTTTAGGCTTAAGGATCTAGGGTTAAGGGTTTAGGGTTTAGGATTAAGGGTTTAGGGTTCAGGGTTTTGGCCCAAGATCCATCAGTCGCTCCGAAAGATGGGAAGAGCGCAGGAAGCGACCCCGGAGGATGCGGCCCCGGCCGATGACGCTGCTCCAGGCCACCATCGCCTGTCTGAGGAAGTAGTATAGGGTCCTTAATAAGTATCTATACTATTTTTAGGGGCTCCTTATTATAATTATAGCGCAATATACCCCCAAAACCCTATTCTAGTTGTTAAGGCCCCTGCGTTAGACTGCTGGACACAGTCATTTACCTTTCCGGGCAACATCCCTTGATGCCTCAAAGGGGTTCTTTGACTGGAGGTGCCGCATGAACAACTCGGATCCAGCTGGGCCTCCCCGACCCCTAAACCCTAAACCCTAAACCCTAAACCCAAACCGCAACTTTCGCCAGGCCATCCAGATGAGTCGGTCCCCGAAGCGCCTGCGGCACCAGCTGACGCAGACACCGACGCTGCCGCCACCACCGCAGCGGATGCCGGCAACGCAACGGCCGCCGCTGATGCGGTGGACGCCGAGGCGGTGGACGCCGAGGTTGCAGATGCTGATGCGGCAAATGCCGAGGATCGAATTTAGGGCCTTCGAGATGCAGGGGTTAGGATCCAGAGGTCGCCATCAGGGCATTAACTGCCGTCGGATACTTTTGCCATACTACCCGTTGCTACCCTGTGCTGTGGTCCGCCTGTCTGCCGCCTTTGCCTTCAACTTATTCTTTAGTACATCACCCCTAAACACTAAACCCAAATCCTAAAATTCCCTAAGCCCTAATCCCAAAACCCAAAACCCAAAACCCTAGACCGTAAACCCTTTCGATTAGGCCCTCATCAACCTTTCACCGCAGACCCTGAGACCCTCCCCCATAAACCCTACCTATAATCTCCGTTGTAGTTCCTTTTCGGGGGTTACCTTACCATTATAGGATCCTATATATATATATATATATATATATATATAGATATGGATATGGTTAAATCACTATGTAGATATATGTATGGATACGGTTAAACCACAAAAAGGAGCTTCAATGGAGACTAGAGGCAAATCCCGAATCCCGGAATCCCAAAAAGCCATACCCCTAAACCCTAAACCCTAAACTCTAAACCCTACACCCTAAACCCTAAACCCTAAACCCATAACCTCAAGTGTTTTGAAGGAGACTGCAGCTTTGCTGCGGGGCAGCCGAGCCGGGGTTTTTCACAACTCCGAAACCCTTGCATTGTTTAGGAGTTTAGGGATGTCTAGGGTTTAGGGTTTAGGGTTTAGGAGCTTTGGGTTTAGTGTTTGGGAGTTCAGGGATGTTGAGGGTTTAGGGCTTGGGGATTTGAGGATTTAGGGATTTAGGGTTGAGGGTTTAGGGATGTTCAGGCTCGACAGGCTTTACTTAGACACTCAGGGGACACGGTAGGTGTAAGAGGGCTGTAGATAGGATAGCTCTGTTCAGGTACTAATCGCCCTAGCTGTAGTCTACACACTGAGTCCCTTGGTCCTGTAGGTGGTAAGTCCTAAACCCCTAAAAATCGTTAAACCACCCTAAACCTCTGAACCCCCAAACGCCAAAACGTCAAGATCAGGATAACTAGAAATTGTGTAAATTTCGCTTCGAACTCTGCAGTGTGCCAGCCGCCCACAGCCCAGCCCACAGCCCAGCCCAGCCCATTTTCTGGTCTTCAGAGCGGTTTGGGGGACTTGGGTGTGAGTGCCTTGGCCTCGAGGCCTGCGGTAGATGAATCGGAGTTGATCACGCCGGAGGAGGCACGCGTACGTCATCGGGGCCCGATGTGTGCTTCAGGCTTTCTTGCTCTTTTGGCATTTTGGGGTCTCAGGTATAAGGATGTTGGGTTGAGGGTGACCCTAAACCCTAAACCCTAAACCCTAAACCCTAAACCCTAAGACCTGCTTCTATGGAAAGGTGAACCCGGGCGCGAAACCTGAAGAGGTAGTTCTCAATCCCTCACGACGAGCCTGTTTCGCAGACACTTGAGACCCGAATCATCCCCGATCCCTCGAAATGCGGCGGATGCGAAGAATCCATAGTTAGGGTTTAGGGTTTAGGGTTTAGGGTTTTGTAGACCCTTTGCCAGGAGAAAGAAGCGCAGAAATTGGACCAGGAGGCTAGCAGCGGGTGTGGGATGTTTGCGCGACGCTTCGAAGGGCCACCCTTAATGCCAGAGGGATAGCAGTAATTAAGCGATGGTGTGGAGGAAAACTGGGGAACAGTATAAAGTGTTGTAGAACTGTCTTCTGGTTACTCAATCCGACACAGAATTCAAGAGTCCGGCTGTGTCCAAGCCATGAGCAGAGGGTGAGGAGTTGGCATGAGGAGGGGGAGGAGCGAAGGAACCCTAAACCCTAAAACCCTAAACCCTAAAACCCTAAACCCGAAAACCCTAAACCCTAAACCCTAAAACCCTAACACCCTAACACCCTACATCCTAAAACCCTGAATCTGAATCCTAAACCCTAAACTCTGAGCATGTGTTTCTTGAGCTCTTGCAGGAGCTCCTACAGCTCCAGGTGGCCCAGCTCCAAGACGGCCAGGTCGCACGAGGGCCATCAAAGCTTCGGGTTTAGGGTTTGGAATCTCGGGTTTGGGGTTTACGGGTTTAGTGGGTGTAGGGGCTGTAGGGGTTTAGGATGGTTTAGGGGTTTAGGGTTTAGGGGTTTAGGGTTTTTCGAATTCGGGGATGTAGTCTTGGTCTAGGACAATTTCAGGTGGGTAGTTACCGTTATAGGAGCCCTATAGACGGTCTAGATACCTTATAGACACCGTATAGAAGCCCTATGTACCCTAAACTCCCCACCTCTACTTTGACTTGGGGGTTCAGGGTTCGACCCTAAACCCTAAACCCTAAACCCTAAGCCCCTAAACCCTAAACCCTAAACCCCTAAACCCTAAACCGGAGATTTGAGGGCAGGTGCGTGAACACCTCCAGAGTTGCTGAAACTCCGAGGTCTGAAAGCCAAAAAATCGGAAGCAAGTTCCCGTTTTCACAGAGACAGAGCGGCTTAGGGTTTAGGGGTTTCGGTGTTTTAGGGGTTTCAGGGTTTTTTCACGGGTTTTAGGGGTTTTAGAAGTTTTAGGGGCTTTAGGGGTTTTAGGGGTTTTGGGGGTTTTAGGGGTTTTGGGGCTTTTAGAAGTTTTAGGGGTTTTAGGGGTTTTAGGGGTTTAGGGTTTAGGGGCATGAGAGCAAGAAAGGGTGGGGAGAGGAAGTGGGAGCAGCAGATCCAAGTCTGTCCATCGACCAGTGGGTAGGCAGTGCCATTCCTGAAACCCTAAACCCTAAACCCTAAACCCTAAACCGGCGCTTGAATGGCTCACGAAAAAGAGCACCACAATCTTGCAACGTGCATCGGGGTTCTGGGTGCCTGTGTTGCGTCGTCTGCAACTTTTCCAGGTGTTGTTGTTCAGAGACAACCCATGAGAACTATGGACTATGACTGTTCTTAACGGATCATGTGATGAAGGAGGATGACTGGAGTGTCAATGCAGACTACGGGACAGACTAACAACCCTAAACTCTAAACCCGAAGCCCTAAACCCTAAACCCTAAACCCTAGACCCCTAAGGCCTAAACCCTATGAAACCCTCTTGCGCAGGGCTTCACGCGGTTGGAGCCTCCCTGCCTGGTGCTGGTGGTCTGCGGTCTGCCGCTCCCGGAGGCATCTGATGCACTGTTTCAGGGTTTGGGGTTTAAGGGGACTGGTCGAAGATTTCAGTGATTCAGCGTTGGGAGGATAGCGATTTTCACAAGGCTTAGTACGGCTACTGCAGACTTCTTCTTGGTAATTGTTGTTGTCGTTGTTGATGGCCGGGGCGGTTGTATGCTTGCCGGGTGTTGATGAGAACAGGAGCTTGGCCTTTGTCGGAGTTGCTGTTGTTGCTGGTGGCGTTCCTGCTGGTTTGCGGGCTTGTTGAGAACACATCTTCGCACTTTGCTCATCGCCCTTCGATGATATTGTCACACCTCCAAACATCATCTCTTCACTTGGTTGGCTTCGAAAGCGCTTTCGCCATCAACCCATCCAGTGGAAACCTGCAAACAGTAGTACATAGAAAGGGTACATATCAGTACCAACATCAACACCACGAGCAGCAAACCGTCATCATCACCTCCTCCTCATCATCATTATCATCATCATCACCACCATCATCATCATCATCACCATCACCATCACCATCACCATCATCACCATCACCAGCACCATCATCACCATCATCACCGTCATCACCATCATCACCATCATCACCATCATCACCATCATCACCATCATCGTCATCATCACCATCATCACCGTCATCACCATCATCACCATCATCATCACCACCATCACCATCACCATCACCATCACCATCATCATCACCATCATCATCATCGTCAATATCATCATCATCGTCACCATCGTCATCAATCACCCTCCTCCTCCTCATCATCATCCTCCTCATCATCCTCATCACGATCACCATCGTCATCGTCGTCCTCATCCTCATCCTCATCCTCATCATCATCATCATCACCATCATCATCATCATCGTCATCGTCGTCGTCGTCGTCGTCATCATCATCATCATCATCATCCTCGTCCTGGTCGTCGTCGTGGTCTTCGTCCTCATCCTCATCGTCATCCTCATCCTCATCCTCATCCTCATCCTCATCCTCCTCATCATCATCATCATCATCATCACCATCATCATCATCATCATCATCAAGATCAAGGACGTAGGCGTCGTCATCGGCGTAGCCCCCATCGGTGTTGGCATCGGCATCAGCGCAGTCCTCGTCGCGTCCTTTGTCGTCGTCATCGTCGTCGTCGTCGCCGCCGTCGTCGTCATTATCGCCATTATCTCTGTCAGATTGCCGTCAGCAGCTGCATCAGCGTCAGCATCATCAATGTCCATTAGCATCTTCATTATCATGATCACGGGGCTTTGGGAATCCTCGGCCGCACCGACTTTGTTCCCTTCATCATCCTTATTGTTGCCTGAGCTCTGCTGCCGTGGATGCTTCTGGTCTTGGACGTGGTAGTCATGACCGCTGTGGTGGTGATGGTGCTTGTGGTTGTCTGGGCCGGAGGTGTTGGCTGCTGTTGTCGCGGTAGTTGTCGTCGTCGTCCCGTATGTCTCGGTGCTGACGGTTGCTGTTGTGGTTGAGGTTCGTGGTCTTGGTGTTGTCTTTCGTCGAGTCATCACCTGATGATAGCCCCTATATACTTAAACTATGATGTACCCACAAAGCCCTATGCTTCTGGAAGTGCAGGTGTTAGCTCTGCGTGCCGTGAGCAGTTCCGCTCTGCAGTGGGCCTCGGACTTGGCTAAACCATGCTTCCCCTTCATGCTCGAAGCTTGTAATTTGGGCTTGGTGTTTAGGGGTTTAGGGTTAGGGGTTGCAAGGGTTTTTAACTTCAAGTTCAGTTTTGCCATGCCATGACCATGAGATGACGGTGTCGAGAGGCTGCTACAGAACTGCATGGGGCAAGTTTCAATAAAGGCATCAGAGTGGTAGAGTGGTACAGTGGTAGAGTCGTAGTAGAGTAGTAGAGAGTAGCAGAGAGTAGTAGAGAGTTGTAGAGTAGCAGAGTAGTAGAGTAGCAGAGTAATAGAGTAGTGGAGTACTTGTAGTAGAGTTACAGAGCAGTAGAGTAGTATAGCAGCAGAGTCCGGTAGTAGTAAGGTAGCAGAGTTGTACTACAGCAGCAGCAGCAGAAGCAGCAGCAGCAGCAGGAGGAGGAGGGGAGGACGTGAGGAGGTGAGGAGAAGAGGAGGAGACGAGGGAGGAGAGGAGGATGAGGAGCAGGAGGAGGAGTCGTAGTAGTAGGAGTAGTAGGAGTAGTAGGAGTAGTAGGAGTAGTGAGGGTAGTAGGAGTAGTAGGAGCAGTGAGGGTAGTAGGAGTAGCACGAGTGGGAACAGGAGTTGTGGCAGGAGTAGGCGTAGGGTTTATGAAGAGTAAGGTTGCGAAACGGCTGCGACGATGAAAGATCGAAGCTTATACCAACGATAGTAAAATCAGAGAAGACTGTCACTTAAGAAAGAATGCTGGTAGCATACGTAGAACGGCGGCAACACGAAGACAGTTTGACTACACATGGTGATGTTCTCTGCTTTGCCCAGATGTAGAGCTATTGATCGTCTCACGACTGAGTCCATGCACGTGGCCATCGCCCGCTTGGGCCAAGTCTGTGTCGCCGGGGGCTGAGAATCCTCTCGGTCTCTTGGCCATTTGCCCATTGCAAAGTAGCTCTCCATTGGTAATGGCGAGTGAAGATTAGGGTTTAGGGTTTAGGGTTTAGGGTTTAGGCAGGTTTAGGGTTCAGGGGCTCTTGTGTCTGGGATGAGGCAGCGAAGTGTGGGGCTAGCTGTAAAGGCATGCTCCAGGCTGCCATGTTTCTCCTCCTTGTTTGGGGATTGGAAGTTTGTGATATTCTTGGCTGAAACACAACTCTTGGGGTGGTGGTGTTTCAGATTGCAGACCTTAAACCCTAAACCATAAACCCCTAGACCCTGAAACTCTCCATATCGAATCCTCATATAGCACCCCTGTACAAAGCCTAGAACCCTGATAGATCCCTTGTCAAAAAGGACCCTAGAGAAGGGTTCCGTACAGTCCTCAGCAAGTGAGTGCTTGAGGCGCACCACCGAGTTCGCACACGCCTGTGGATCTCGCGCTTGGAGGCCAGTCCTCTCATTCGGATCATTGTGCGGGTTTAGGGTTTAGGGTTTAGGTTTTTTGGTGCGCTAAGGGGTTTAGGATCATAGCTAATGGTTATGAGTGTTATGCCGATGGTCGTGATAATGGGAGCCAGCTTCTTTTCTGAAGCCTATACCCTAAACCCTAAACCCTAAACCTTAAACCGTCGTGGACCTGCACATGAGCTGGGTGTACAAGATGTGAGTCAGTCCGAAGAGCCTAACTAGTTTCACTGAGTGGTAGCCTACATGGCAGCGTCGACGTGAGTCGAAGGCGTGTCCCACTAAAAAAACCCTAAACCCTAAGCCCGAAGTTCTAAGCCCCTTACCCCTACAACCCTACGGCCTTCTGACGGAAGGAGATCAACCGCAGCACAAGCGACGAGAGCGTGTACGACTCGAAGGTTCGACGTTTGGCAGATGCGCCTCGCTCGCAGAGTTTTGGGATGGGAGGTTAGGGTTGAGGGTTTAGGGTTTGGGGTTTAGGGTTTAGGGTTTAGGGTTTAGGGGGTTGAGGGTTCAGGGCCAAGTTTAGGGTTTAGGGGAAAGTACGATGTAGGAACTAGGGTAAGTGTCCAAATTAGCGCACCGACGGAACTTCTGCCCAAGATATAGGATCCCTGCATTTACTATGCTATCAGGGTTCCTCAATAATAGTTATAAGTTATACTACAACTGAGGCCAAAACCCTATTCTAGTTGTTCAGGCCACATTACCTGTCTTTCAGCGCCCTAGTCGAAGGACAGCGCGATCAGAATTCCAGCATGTCTACTGCCCCATGTAGCAACATCGAACAAGCCAGCTTTGTAATGGAGATGATGTTAACACTATTCGTGCTTCATGACTTACCCTTAAGGCCTTTATACCAAGTATGCATGAAACAGACCGTTATGAACATGATGAAAAGTGATACTGGGTGGTGGTGGTTCTGATGGTTGTGATGTTCACCGCGACCGTCATCGCTAGCACTACTATCCTCAGCATCACCATCGTCATCGTTATCAAAACCTAAATCCTAAACCCTACACCCTAAGCCCTAAACCCTTAACCGTGATCTCCATTCTTGAGGATGCGCTACGTCGGCGGATGGAGGTGCCTTTGTCGGGAAGATGAACCCCACAACTCCAGTACGTGGAGTGCAAGGTTTAGGTCTTT
Source organism: Symbiodinium sp. CCMP2456 (assembly GCA_905221635.1). Lineage (NCBI taxonomy): Eukaryota > Dinophyceae > Suessiales > Symbiodiniaceae > Symbiodinium > Symbiodinium sp. CCMP2456. The sequence continues at coordinate 12,473 of CAJNDV010000428.1, forward strand.
TCGGGAGTGAGGCCTATGCCATGGTTGCTTGTGAAATTCACTCTAAACCCTAAACCCTAAACCCTAAAGCCTAAACCCTAAACCCTAAACCCTGACAAGACTAAGATGCAAGAGTCAGAATGCCATGAGCGACGACATCAACTTGAGACTCCAGGAAGAAGTCATAAGAACAAGGAGCGGCTTTTTTGAAAGAGGTGTACAGACAGCAGGAAAAAGGCATCGTACAAAGTACAAACTGCTGAAGAGACATGGGAGGTTCCGAAAATAGGGGGAACCCTATTGTGGGGTAAGAATAATAAGGATCCTACTATTTAGGGTGCTAGATTAGGGTCCCCCATGTTCGGAAACCCCCACATGTGAGAAATGTGGCAATCAATGCTGCAAATAATGATCGGAAGGAACAAACATGACTAGACTCACTACCAAGTCACTACCAATCAGAAGAACCAAGAGGACATCTCGATATCAGCAATGCCAGCCCATACCGCTGCCAAGACCAAGCATCAGAATTATATGGTTTTATTGACACCGGGGCCAAGCAAGCGTTCATAGGAACGGCAGAACTTTGCACGACGACCCCTAAACCCGAAACCCAAAAACCCTAAACCCTCAACCGTAAACCCTAAACCCGAAACCCTCAACCCGAAGCCCTAAGCCCTAAACCCTCAACCCTAAACCCGAAACCCAAAACCCAAAACCCGAAACAATCGCTTCGAAGGCGGAGATGGCCGATGCCCGGCAGGACATGGAGAACCGAATTCGAGACTTTCACCTGGAGGCCTTGGGCGAACCTCAACCCGAACCCTAAACCCTGAACATATGGGTAGTTTTCTAAATCAGGGTCCCATTTTAGGTCCCCAATATAGTACGGCACCCTTATAAAAAGGACCCTAAAAGGGACCCTAATTTAGAGAACTACCCATATAAAAGTGCCAGGCCCATAGCTTTGATTCCGAAAGGCCGTTGCTGAGGCTCAGGGCCTTTTCTCAGAAGCATGGCAGGTTGGTTCCTTTTAGTGCACCCAGGACCTAAACCCTAAACCTTAAACNNCCTCAACCCTCAAACCTCAACCCTCAACCCTAAACCCTCAACCCTCAACCCTAAACCCTAAACTCTCAACCCTAAACCCGAAGCTCTAAGCCCTAAGCCCTAGACACGACCATGTCGGCAGCTTCCGTGTCCCTCAATGCCAGGTCGATAGGCGGATGGAAGCGCAGGCTGGACGGACCTATAGAGGTTTAGGGTTTAGGGTTTAGGGTTTAGGGTTTAGGGGTTAGTAAAGCACTCTGTTCTAATTTTTGATGCCCAGAGACATGATGCAAATGCTTTTGTATCATTCAGCGGTCCCGAAAGAAGACAAGCACAGGCGTTTACAGGGATGTCCCAGCTGTACTGGTCTTTCTTGTACATGGGTTTATAGCGGACATCCTTCACCAGTATATTTTCTTATGTCATTGTGCTTTCTTTGGTCCCTTGTGTTGTATGTATGTATGTATGTATGTATGTATGTATGTATGTATGTATGTGTGTAGGTAGGTAGGTAGGTAGGTAGGTAGGTAGGTAGGTAGGTAGGTAGGCAGGCAGGCAGGCAGGCAGGCAGGCAGG